>JAECUM010024068.1:25000-103142 GCA_016617855.1 Megalonaias nervosa
AAATAATTTTAAAAAATAAACTGGTTGCATGAGAAGACACTCTGAAAGCATTACTAATGTAATATCACATGAATGATGCCAACGCAGGAAGAGCAGAGAGTCGGAAACGTCCTCGTGCCTCATGGAGTAATATGATTTTTTTGGAGATAGAGGATATATTTGCCTTACTAAAGATGAGGTTTCCAACTATTCTGACAAACTTGGAATCAACAAGTCTTTCAAAGAGAAAGTCAAGTGCTCAAAGGGAAATTAAATTTTCTATGTTTGATTGATTACAACTACATTTATCTGTTATATTTTACGAAGTTCGTAGATAAACACAATTAACAAATAAAAAGCTCGATCTTGTCCGTTGATAATATACTACTCTACTGATCACCATGATAACAAGTAAAGAAGCTCAAGGATGGATCAGAATGAAGGTACTTGAATGTGCGTTCTGGTTTTAACGAAAATATTTATTTTACTTTGAACTTACCATCATCTTCATATTTCTGAAAATAATGGACGATCTTCAACACGAGCATAAGCCGTTTCTTCCACATGTAGTAGGGGATTAATATGAGCGCCACAATCATGATGATGGCAACTGTCACGGCCACCCCTACCACGTACCAATGGAACAGTATATTCTCCTCGGGTAAATCTGAATAATAATAATAATAATAATAATAATAATAATAATAATGATAATAATAATAATATCAATATCAATAACCCGTCCCGCAATGTTTATGGAACCCACTCATTGAGATGATTGCTGCTATGATATATGATCACCTGAATAGAAAAGACTTGCACTAAGAAGAATGGGGTTGTCTGCAAACGTCAAGAGAAAGAAAGACCTGGCTAGGTACTCTGAAATGCAGAAGACGCAGAAGAACATAGTATGGCATGGATTGGCTACAAAAAGGTCTAAATCATCAAAACCACTCGTGAATCATGGATGTCTTGGAATGGTTGTGATAGCTAGAAACGGTTGGATTCGTTGGTGTTTAAAACCACTTTCCATACGTTATTAGTAGCCAGAGACATACAGAGATTTCTCGTAAACGGCTTGGTATCTTGGAGTGCACATTCCATGACTTATGGGGATGTCAGAATTAAAGTGGGTTTCTTGCCATGTTATTTACTTTCACCAGTTCTCTACATAATTGAACTGATTCCCGAAACGAGACTGTTGCAACTGAAAGATACAAGATACCAACCAAGTAAGGATTATTATAAATATCAACCACTTGCTATGGCACACTCGTAGGGTATCAAACTTCCAGAAAACAAGAGATTGAACCAACTGCAGGGAAGGGAAGGAAATAAACACTTGGAAATTATGACAGTCACATGCATGAAGCATGACGAGAGTTAGGGTTAGATCATCAAAAAGTACACTCAAAGGCTGAGACAAAGTACCAGACTCAAAACCAAACGGAGGTGATGCAGTTGCAGCCTACAACAACTGGGCAATCACTTTCACCAGAAATCGTAGACTGGAACAAACATTAGTTTAGAAATGGACTGAAAAACAGGAAATAGTATGTCATTCTGTGGTGTGTCTGTATGCAGTGACTGATGTGAATTTATAGTGTCTTCAAAGGATGATTGAAAAAAGAGGTTTCATAAGTGTGGAAGACTATGCTTAGGCAGAGAAAAAAAGCCCTGGAAATAGATGATGAAGAGTTATGAAGAATTTCTTGCCTTGGTGCAGGAAAAAGGCTTTCTCAAAGATAATGACGGACAAAGTAAATACCATCGCCTAAGACGCAGAGAGGTAGCATCAGAATGACGAGAAGAGGGTAAACAGAATTTAAGAGAGATGCAGACGAACTGCTGGTAGAAGCGCGAGACCAGGCACTCTTGGTCCACATAGTAAAATCGATTCAGTAAAATAAAGACTTCTCACCATTTTAAACAATGCACAAGAGTAAAGACACGTTAAATCGCATAATCACTGAGTGCAGAAAGCTAAGTCGGCACGACAAACCAACATTTGCGTTACTAGTACGTGCGCTACAGTGGCAACTATCTGATGGATATGGGATGAAGTGCACAAACAATTGGTACTTTCAAAAGCAGAAGAAGTGGTTGGAATAGAGCAAGGGCTACCATATGAAACAGGAAAATAACACAGTATAGTATACATCACAGACATAATAGTATCAGGGTAATATGCACGTCGTATACAATAGAAAGTAACACTATACAGTGAGTGATCTGGCCAGAGAGCTTAGAAAGGTATCGAAAACTGATACACATAGTATGACAATTGATGTGAAAGCACACAGAACAACACTCCTCGCAATCAGAGATGTCTTGAGAAACTGTTAATGCCACTGAAGTTAGACCTACTGCAGAAAGAGGCATTCCACAGGACAGCAAGAATATTATGCAAATTTCTTAAGATCAATTTAAAGGCCCCTTACAGCGGCTTGACCTCGTGATAAGAGGAGACCAGTCTAAGATGCCATCGTTAGAGCTGTGAAAAGAGGATGCTGCTGCTGATTCTGATGATCACAAGAGTTGTAACAGAACGATTTCAGGAGCATCAGCCAGTGGTGGAATTTTGTAAAACATATTCAGTAACAGGCTGTTTTGCGTAAACATACATGTCATACCTTTAAACGACGTTTATTATGTAAATCAGCACATGCGGGTCAACCCGCTGTAGAATGCAGAAATTAGCAATTTTCATCACCATGACTCGTGGTACATTTGATCTGTAGGCAGTAAATAATTTAAATCTGTGCATCTGAGGTTTAGCATCGGTTCCAGAAAGATTTTATTACATAAAGTGTCAGGATTCCACAATTTATCTTTTTTTGAAGATATTTAATGGAATATTGCGTTTTTCCATTCTCTCTCTCTCTCTCTCTCTCTCTCTCTCTCTCTCTCTCTCTCTCTCTCTCTCTCTCTCTCAACGCTTGCCTAATACGACAAACATGTAATTTGCGCTTTGGGGAATGTACCGTTTGCGACGGAACTTTCAGCAATAATTCCTAACTCCATAATATGTACATATGCACATGTCTGTACAGGAAAGCATATATCTGTATATGATAGAAATTTTATAAATTGTAACAAACTGAGAAATGATGAGGAAAATGTTGCCTAATTCGAGGCAGTTCGATAGAAATGCCATAATTTTCAAACATTCAGCATACCCAGTACACCATATATGGCAGTGTTTAGAACGTGACGCCCTCAACAGTATCGGAACGAAAAAGTGTCATTTCTATGCTGTTAAGACAAACCGTCTAATCCATAAACCTTCCATTTCTGACAGCCGGTATGGGTGTGGGAGAGTCAAACAGACATTAACCTTTTTACTGCCATGGACTATATTACTGTACCAGCAGTATGACATAAAAGTCAATCTTTGACACTCCTTTTTGGTAACAGTGATCAAAACGTCCTCTTTTGAGGACAAAACACAACATATAACTACACGAGCACATGCCAAAGGTCATAAAGGTACTACAATTGACAATGCACTGTCTTGTGTTTGCTTAACATTTAGTTTGATCTGACGTTATATATGATAAAGTGTAATTAATTTATCCCAGGGCAATAAGATAAAAAAAAAAAAAAGATCCTTGCAGCAAATTGTGGTTTGTACCGGTAGGTTTTGAAAGTACACGTTAGGACGATTCAGGTAGGTTCAAGAAGTCAAAATTTTGCAACATTATTGTGCAATGAGGACCAGCATGGCATTGCAAAATTTTAATGGTTTGTACCGTGAGTTTTGCTGACTAAAAAAATAAGAGAACCACCAGCACTTCTATTATAAAGTATATAGTATATGTCATTTGTTAATTATTGTGACTAATAGAGGCATACTTTAATATACTAAATACCGTAATTGCCCATTTTATTTTATATATTGGGGTGAGGGGATACTTTTAAGGGAATATTTCTGGCACGTCAGATATATATTTTTTTCTTCTAAATTTTAGCAATGGAAACTAATTCCCGCCAACTAGAAAATGATACAACTAATATACAACAATCTCCTACCTTATCTTCATTTCAATAAACGTTTATATACGTATATTTCTGAGAACCATGTACGTATGTTTGTCAGCGTGTATAACATAACCCCCGGAAAATGTATATAACTGGATGTGCACAAAAAATGCAAAGATATCACATATATATGTTCCACATATTAAAATAAATTGAAATATTTCCTAATTATAGCATGCTTTAGGTATTAGTAGGATTTATATTTATGTTGGAATATTAAACAAAACACACATATAAATCAAATAGATTTCAAATTTCTATTCGGAAAATAAAAACGTATAGACGCTGAATTTTGTGTGACTAAAAAAGCGTTTCACCATCTCTGCGAGGTTTACACTGATAATCGATCATCGTTTTTCTTACCATAGACTGGTTCTTTAATTCGCATTCACTACAAAATAATATTGACAACAGTATTTTATACCCAGTTTGATATGTGGATCCAGACTACGAACATTGCCACTAGAAACAAATACAACCGACTGCCATTACAAAATCTTGCAGAAACAATAAAATTTTATTTCAGTAGCACGAAACTTCGCATCTGCATGCTTTTACTTCTAGAATAGAAAATGGAATCCTATGTTATTGGTGTATGTCTCCTGTATTACTCAGGCATTACCAAATGAATGAAGTTATCACGCAAAAAAAAACACATGTATTAGGAAAACGTGAGAGCACTACAGTAATGTTTCTCTGGAATTTTAAGAAACCGGTATGCAATATCTTTATTCTGCTTCTTAGAATGCCTACCATATTGATGTAAGTTAGGTGTTGTAGAGCAAACAATATCCTACTCAATGGTTTAGATTCTATTTCTGGTTTCATTTCAGTTTAATAAGTATGTTTTCTCTGAGTTTTCTTTCCATGATAAATTATTTTTTTAAGATATATCACCGGAGACTTAGCGTCATCTGGTTGAAAACAAATTCAGGAGATGTTAAAAAAAGAGACTTAAAAAAAGAAAATCATTTAAAGTTATTCAAAATCATAGTTGACGGTTTTAGTAAAAGTTCTACATTTTGTTTGGAAATAAAGTGTCTTGAAAAAGTCAAATGGTTAACGAAAGATTCGTCATTTTCACAACGATTTGTGTTGTACAGTATTCAAGTTTTCAGTTTATCTCATTCAGAAAATTTTGTATGGGCGTAAGTTATTAGCACGCATTTTATGTGACTAATTTTGCAACACCTGACTTAATATTCAACACCTAATAACTTATTCAACCATTTCTTACGGAGAGATGCTTTTGAAAGAGAGCAGCCACCCAGAAGCGATGTGGCAACTTCATGACAATCCAAACGCACTTGACTTTAGAATATTCTGAAACTATTCCCCCACCCACCCACCCACCCAAAGTCTGAGTTTGAACATCAGAATATTCACTTTTTGGGGTTAGAGACAGAGAAAGGGGAGGAAGAAGAAATTCTTGTTTGAACAGATAACGATCTATTTTAAAATATCAGTTAATCAATATATCCTACTTGAAGGAAGGCTTACCGTCAATACTCGCTTGCAAACTGCACAGATCCAAATTTGCAGGTGCATAATGCGTTGACAGATCTGGGTCTATGCAGTTTCTTAGGAGTAATCAATAGAACAAACAAAGTAGACCCTGATCTGCTGGCACATAGTGCTACAACAGATCATAGTCTATTAGAGCTGGGTACAACAAAAACTTTTGAATCGCAGTACACAGCGGTATTTTTCAACAGACCTCGATACCTATGACGGTATACCGCAGTTATATTAAGGACAAAAATTCAATGTTCTGGGACTGTGGCTGCCCTTTTTGGGGTTTAATTTCCATCTGTCAGTAGCTGGAACAAATATCTTGCTCTGATTTATAGCAAAGTAACTCCATATTATATCCATGATATTGTTTGGAATAAATTTATATTAATTATCTTGAGATTAAACAAAAGACAATATATTTGCTACAATAAAACCCAGCCTCCCCATTAGATTAAATTTAAAGTACCTTATAGCTGAGTAATTTGTTTTGTGTATGTTAAATGTTGTATAAATTGTAACCTAAAAACTGTAGCTAAAGTCAGGTGATTAAGGGTACACTATAACTGATACTATGAGTTACATCGTGCTGACATTAGACTCTACTGATAAAAATAGGAAGTGTTTGTTGATACCGAAGCCTGCAATACTCCAGCTAAACTGTTGATATAATAGGCAGGAAAACTCTGAATGGGATGCCAACAGCAGGGTACGATATTTATCACAGAGGGCCAGTAAATATAAAACACTCAAGAAAAGAAAAACTATTTAGTGGACTGGAGAAATTATGTAAAGTTCAAACAGAAAACAAGTGCTCGTCTCTAAATCTTAGGATGATTCGCAGTCTTACACAGGACATATGCTTTGCACATTCTCATAACTAAACCATGACTTGTTTTTTTTTTTATTCGAAATTTTTCCGAAAGATGGATTTGGCCAGAATATATTTCATAACATTCCATTTGTACACCGCTTTGGCATATGTGACGTATGTCAGAAATATGATGAAAGGATCATAAATCAACTATATTTGTAATATTCACCATTAATTTGTGACAGATAAATAGTTTCTTAACAAAAAGATAATTATTTGAAGCATTTTGTCCTGAATTATTATCATCAAACGAGATTCCTCGGGAATTTCGGTACATTTTTTACTGACGTAAATTACCAACGTACCGGTACGTACCAATGCCAAAACTACCGCGGCAAACCGGTATACTGATAATACCGGGCACCCCTAAAATCTATGTCATTTGCAGTTCAACCTGACTTAAAGCGGATATAGACAGCATATCACAAAATGAACGTTACACTAATACTGTGGATGACGAGGAAGCGTCAATCTGATTAGAATCAAATCTTCTAACTTCCTCATTATACTGTCTTGTCGTGTTGAGAAGAAAAAAAAAAAAAATGAAATTTTGCAAGGCAAATTTCTCCGGCTTTTAAAAATGTTTGTCTTTCGGTAAATCATAGATATGTTTTCATTTAATATTTGTTTAAGAATAAATCTGTTGTAAATTGATACTATATGAAATTTTAAAAAAAAATGCAAAACAAAGTGTAAAAGCTTTAAGAAAATAATTTCTATACAATAATTACGTCTTAGTTGTAGAAAATATTATGAACTTAACCTTGAAATTAATTTGAGTCTTTCAAACCCAGAAGTGATGTAGTGAATATTGACTATAACGACAACAAAGGTTTCCCAATTAAGATTTTAGTTCCTTAATCATAACATAAAACAATAGAGTTTAACAAAACACAAAGAAACTTAACGTAATGATTAGGTTCTGTTCTCAAATCAAATGACGTCTTGTTCCAAATACTGAAGTACGAGGATTATTTAACCTTTCAAACCGATCCACAGGCGGAGCACCCACTTCTCCAGGAAAGCTACTGTCAGCTAATTTGTTCACCATTTTTTTTACCTCGTTTTCCAAGGAGTTCACAATAGAAATTATATACATTTTAAGGGTCTGAAACCATAGATGTAGTAATGTTATTTTTAACTTATTATCTTTTCCATCCAATTTACACGCAAAAAAATTACATCAGTCACTATTTCAATAAAGGATGTTCCCTATAGTCAAACGGCAATGGTGTTGTTGCATGGGAGCAGTTGTCATACTCTTTTCTAAATCGCATTTGCAGTTTTAGATAACAATCTGTTTGGGAAGTTGCAAATAGCAATGCTCGAGGAAGTCTCTTTTGGAAGTTGCAAATAGCATTTATTGGGGAAGTCTCTTTTGGAAGTTGTAAATAGCAATTATCGAGGAACACTCTTTTAAAAGTTGCAAATAGCAATTATCGAGGAATACTTTTTGGAAGATGCAAATGGCTATTATCAATGGTTAAAATGCAAAATCTGTATCTGTGTTCCACAGTACAGAAAGTATCGTAACCAGTGGCAGACAGTATTGATAATAATACTTGATCTATTACCATAGTTAGAATATTACCTTTCTGCAAGGTTGCTTATTGGAAACCGACTTTTTTTCATCCCCAAGTTCTTGTATTGTTCATTGGAATGAGGTACGATTATAGCAGTGTAAGGGTACCATAGTTTGCATATCTGACGCTTGCTGTGTTATTTACGACATACTTCAGTCTGTGGCAATGATTTGGATTCCGTTTTATTAGCTTGTATCTCTTTCAATTGAGAATAATGAAAACAATATCTGCAGAAAAGAAAAAACAAATAAAAATATAATATATATAATAAAAGCAAGAAAAGGGGAATTCGAAAAGGTTCAGCACGATCTCATGCAAACATGATCACGTGGACATAAGCTTGGGTGATTGATAATAAATTGCTGTACATCCAGTGTGACACACGTTACTGGACACAGACTACACAGTCCACCCATAATTAACACGACAGTTGGCGAAATAAAGTGTCAGGCACGTTTTCTCACTATCCAAGATTGTGTCGATATCATACGATTTGTATCTAAATAAAAGCCATTTTTACTTAGAAAGTTTAACAGAGTAAATCAAAGCAGTGCAATCACCTGACATGAAATATCGGAGAAAAGCGAGTCACTTTTTAAAGGTCTATTTATTGTTGAGTATAATCAGTACTGTCTTTGTTCGACATCACCGGAGTTGCCACAACATTTAAGAAGCCAGAGCTGATGGTCAATGTGGATTTTGATGATAAGACAATCACCTTAAATAGTTATGAGCTAAAAAGTCACAATGTTAGGTTTCAATAGTGTTACGGTTACTAAAAATAGAAAAGAAGACTTATTTCCCTAGTTTTGGACGGTTCGCGTTTATTTATTATTATCGTTTATTTGGCATATTTACTCTTGGAAATAGTTACGTAAATAACCAAGATGCACATATACTTGTAAGTTCTTAAAGCAATATGTGGCGCCCGTAAATGGCAACCTTTTTCATTTCATTCTGAAGGCACGTTGGTTCTTGGAACACAGAAAGTAACTTCATTGCACTTGTACTCACCTATTGGGACACTTGTCAGCACGGTCTCATTACACCGAGCTCCTGTGTAGTTCCACTCACACACACATATTACACTCTCCTCCATATTATTTAAATCTGTTATAATCTTGTCCACGGCGCAGTGACCACGTTCACCACAATCCAGGGTACAAGGCTCCTCGCAGAACGTGCCAACCCAGTTTTTGTCACATATACACCCGTGATGCTTTGCTCCGCTTCCTCTTACAGTAATGTTGCAATAGCCATGTTCGCAAACAAAACCTGGGCTGCAAATTTTTGTCTTTCCTCCGTTTTTACCCGCTAGAACTTTTGGAATTGTCGTTGTATCTTCTATTTTAGTGTTGCTATCGTTGCTATTATTTTCCCCAATTGGTAACATCTCGTTCATCTCTGCTTCTCGAGATTTATTTTTTTCATGATTTATATTGCTTTTACTTTCAGCAAAATTAGTCGTTACTATTTTTGCTCCGTCTCCCACATTTTTCTCGCTAAGTAAAGTTTTAGCAGCGGTCACAGAATCAACCTGTTGAAATTTCACAGAAGGGACGCCTTCCGATCTAACACTTTCGTTATCTGCAATATTTACATCCCTTATTTCGGTTTCCACCAAAGTAGCGTTATTTTTGTCATCTTTGATTCCTTTACCATCTCCCGATCCCACGAAGTCTTTAGATTCGGTCCCCGTATGTAGTAGCTCCTTACAATAGGCACCCGTCCACCCAGGCGTACACAAACACACACTCTGGCACGTGTCTTCATGCAAAATACACGTGCCTCCATTTCTGCACATTCCATAGATTATCCTACAGAAATTGTGGCACTTCGATCCTGTAGGTTTTGTTCCAAACCTTAACGTAGAAACGCTCTTTGATCTGTCAGTAGGTGGTGGAGAAAGACCAGCATCGTCTGTTGACAACGGTTGGAATGCCTGGCAAAACAGGTACAAAAATGCAAGCACAATGTTGCAGATGACCATTATGAAAACTGCCATGGAAGACGAACGGAGATAAATGTAGATTCACTCATCCAGAAAGTATTATTTGTAGACCCATTTATCGGATTCCATATCGAATTCACACGTCTAGTCATTGTTAGTAAGTATATTCCAGATTATATAGGTGCAAAGTATATATTTTGTTCTACGACACAATTTACACAACACCGTTGTCCTGGGGGTATTTACAAAGACATTCGAATGAAACAATGCTTCAACAACAGTCTGTTCTAACATTAAATAGCATCTCCATCAACTGTCGTTTACACAGAAATAAACAGTCCAATCCGAATTTAAAGCACAAAACACCATCTCGTTATAATATGAAACGGACCTGTCCTTGAAGTAAGCGCAGAAAAGGGCCAGACATGGTCCAACTTCTATGTCATAATCCCTTGTCCTCCATGTTTGTCTTTAACCACCACAATATGGCGCTGCATGTCTTGTTTTGTCCATGTACCATCATCCATCACCGCTGTCAGTCCCACGACATGAGTTATGCCAAAATTGTATTCACTATTACTCTCACGGCCCACATGTCAACCACGTAACATATTAATATGCAAACTTGTCAGGTGTGCTCTCTTCAACGTGATAAATCGTACTGCCCTATAAAGCTTATTTATTTCTACCGAAATGACTGCGTGTATACAACATAAAACAACGTTAATGAACTACACTGTAACAGCAATTGTGTTTTTTTGTGGGGTTTATTTGCAGATCTGCAAAAGATCAGGAGAAAAAAAATCGAACTTTTGACCTTTTGAAAGCCCGTCTGATTTGAAATTTCGCCAAAATATTTACCAACTTTAATAGGGATACAATTGTATAAAATTTTACTCTGTAATCCTCTAGCCAATGGAGAAATTCCATTAAAAATGTGGAAATGAAGACTGCGATCATACAATGTATTATAGCTACTTATGTACCGGGGGTGGTGGGGGTGGGGTGGGGGGAGCTAAGGTAGCTAAGTGGTCTAATGTGCGCACCTTTACATATCACCCTCACACCTCACCTCTATCCGCGTGAGTTCGAGTCTCTGCTCGACAAACGTGGGTATGTGAAAGAGCTTGCCAGTAGCTTCCCGTTGGTCGGTGGTTCTTGCCGGGAGACTTCCGGATTCTTCCTCCACTAGATATACTGGCCACCATATATAGCCTATCACGTGCTGAACAATGGAGTTAAAATCGCACAAAACTAAACCAAACATAGGCTATATACCGTATACTCGCTTTAAAGTCAAGTTTAACTGCAAACTATACAGGCTCGTATCTGCCGGCGCATTATGCGCCGGCAGATCTGTGTCTGTGCAGTTTGTTAGGACTAATCTATTAAACCCCACAAAAACAAACCAAAGACTTATACCGTATATACTAGTTCATCAATCAAGTTCAACTGCAAACTGTGCAGACTCATATCTGCCGTCGCATTGTAAGACAGCAGATCAGGGTCTATGTAGTTTGCAGTTGGACTCGACTTATAGACGAGTACAGACAGTACTTTTTTGGTTATGTTTCGGAACGTGCCTGATGGTTTGTAGTTGGGCTAGACTTATAAGCGAGTACAGACGGTACTTCTTTGTTTATGCTTTGTAAGTTACAAGATAAACATTATAGATTCTCCCCTTTCAGAAGACAAATCATGTCGTAAACTCCCCCTCCCCCCCTCCAAGGAATCATATACTTAAACGGTCAACTGAAAGTTCTCAAGATAAAATCTATTTTTGGACGTGTCATCATCTGGAACGTCTTAAAAGCAACATGTACAGTACAATGAATACTTTTTAGTTTTTCCAAAGCCTGTATTTTATCAACGCATGGAATTAACGGAGTTGCGTGTGACTTTTGTATGCCTTGTAAATATTTTAGTACTGTTAATTAGTCTTAAGCTGCTTTAAAATGCGTGTATCAATGCACTTTCTCCCTCCCTCCCTCTAAACTTAAGATAACCTTTAAGGAATATTTTCTCTTTGAAAGTTACTGATTTGATGCCAATTTTTCTATTTCGGTTGAAAAATATTGTTGATAAATTCTTTCCTATATTTTATTATATACCCTCTAAATAAAAATACAAATTTTTGGCATAAAGATTTATTCATCTGATGCGTTAAGATTTCGCTAACCTTTCCCCATTTTATCACGTTCATTAGCAAGGCATATTTAAAGGTAAGAGACAGCCTATATTATTCTACAGTTTAATTAATATATAACCTTGTATCAATTTATCACCTATAATACAAGTCACACAGGTCACGTAGGCATTAAACACCAACTATTTCAATAATGGCTGTCGTTTTTAGAAATTGATTCAACATACCTTTAAGTGGCAAATGATCACTTCGCTTGGATTCTTATACGTCCTTTGAACGGTCATTATTTACACGTCCCGAGAACCGCATTCGGCAAAATTAATGTTAAAGTACGTCGACATTTTTGGACGAAATGAACCTAAAGGTGTGACCCAGTAAAATCCGAATTGAATGTTGAGTGCTGTGAAGTCACAATGAAAGCCACGCATATTGATAAACAAATTCGTACTACCCTATATTGTGATGATTCCACTCAAAGTGCACTTTTCTTGACCCAAGTATAGTACATGGCCACCGTTGTTAAAGACCATATAGATCGATAATTTTCCTCTGGAAATTTCTTGATGACAGTTAAGGTGCAGAGCATTCAAGAATCAGGACTGAATAGACTTTGGTTAAAGAAAACCTAGTGTTAAATTTTAAAAGAGCAATTTATATTTCATTTAAAATGAGTAAATGCGCATACATGACCCCTGTGACTTTTACTATAAGTAATTGCTGTATACCATAAACCAACTTTGACTTACAAGTACTAAAGGTACAGTTTCTGCGGTTATTAAATTTCGAGGGTCTGCTACTGCTCCTACTGATACTTCTTTCAGAAGACAAATATTCGCGGCTATTTGATTTCGGGGACACATTTCCCTCGTGGATTCTGCAAGCGTTAATGATATGCTAGCAGCAGAAGGTTTATAGTATAACTTCATAATTACCGTATGTACTCGCATATAATGTCAGATCAACTGCAAACTGCATAAACCCAGATCTGCCGTCGCATTATCCAAGTCTATGAACTCTTTTTAAGCACTAATCTGTAGATCAAATAGCATTGATTCTGATCTGCTGGCGCATAATGCGACATCGGATTTGATTCTATTTTTTGCAGTTGGAGAAAAATAATAGGCGAGTATATATGGTAGTTGGCCTTTATTCTAAATGCACTCCGATCCTCCTCTTCCACTGTCTTATTTAGATGTCATTTTTTGACGAAAATCGAATTCTTGCAGGGGTTTTTTTCGTTCAGTCTTTGCATAGAAGGCTCATAATTACCGTGTTTTTATACCATTCAAATTCTCGTTTACATTTTCAGACTTTATGTTGTTTGTATATGGCTGTTTGAGCTATGTTCGTTTTATTCTACTTTATTTTATTCAATCGTTATTCTATTCAGTTCTACGTATTTTAATATCAAAATAATTGTTTTAGTTCTGCTAGAAGATAACCTTTCCTGCAGTGACGCCTGGAAATAATTAAGTAGATGCTTCATGCACACATTATAACGTATTAGCTTCATTATCTGTGACCTTTTTTGAAAACAAAGCAACCAATGGCATGTAGCAAACTATCGAACGGAAGTTGTACAAAGGCGAACTCCTGACCAACCTTATCAAACTGTAGCTACGTTAGCCAATCTTGCAGTTTCCAGAAAAAGTGCCAGAAAGTCAGTATCTATGTGTAAAGTAAAAATCAAGAAATTCCCCACATATCCTCAATTGACATGCCATAGAAAGTAAAACACGACAAAATAAATACTTCTTTCAAATTTGTTAAAGTAGCAAACTACAACGTAAGCTTCAAGCCGATCAATAATGCACAATATACTTGAAATATTTATACACAGAGCATATACTTTGAATAGTAGAGAGACACAGACTCAGGCAGACGGAGAGTGAGAGGGGGTAGAGAGAGAATTGGTTTTAATATGACATAAATTTCTCATGGGTTGTTTTAGAGCCTTTAAATCCTAAGTTTGCTTAAGATTCAACAAAATTTAGTGTCGCTTAGAAAGGAAATCATTGCGTTAGTTTTTCAAATCTGTAGTCTCCATGCAATGGGAACTATTGAAAGATCCTCCTGTGTTTGAATTTAGAAAATTGTCGCGATTTAAATACGTTTTTCCAGAGTGTTCATATGACTCTAATTCTTTGCTCAGAGGTGAAAATAATTTGCGCTGCTATGAGGTCCAAGATATAAAATTGTCAGAACCTCTGATGCTGTAAAATTGCAAAGAAATAGCCAAGTAGAATGACTGACGTGTGAGTGATATTTGAATCGAACACGACTCACTCTGTGTGCTGGAATAACCGTCATTAGTCTATGCATGTATTTTTATTTATATATGCTGTATATTCTATTCTGCATTATTCTATTTTGCATTTTCCATGTGTGCAAGCTGTACATTAAAGATTACATCTTACATATGCCAATAGTTCTTTCTAAATTTGATTTGCGTGATATTGGAATACTGCCATTTTGTCTCTTCAATCTCTGTGTGCATATTTTCATTATTACACACGTCTGCATTCTACCTTCCATTACTCCATTTCTAAGTCTCCTAGTTGCATTCTGACAATTTATTTGATTACGTATTAATCACTGTATCAGTAAAACTACATAAGATTGTAGGAGTTACAATGTAACACAGTGAAAGTTACAACCACGCTGTTAGCATAATGCAAGTTGAAATATTGTAATCAACGCCATCTGTTGTCATAATGGGGCATTACTGTAATGGCCCATTATGACAACAGAGGGAGCTGTTCGATCAATCGTTGAAGAGGCAGAACTGTCCCGGGTCCTTCTCTGCATGGAAGACATAGCCACGAAGCCTATTAAACCAACAAACATTGGTTAACTTGCCGCATCGAGAGAGAGAGAGAGAGAGAGAGAGAGGAGGGTGCTCTTATTTATTATGTACCGTTCTAGCTATCTCAATCCAGATATAATGGCAAAATAGCACAAACGTTCTTATTTGTTTATTTATTTATTTATTTATTTATTTATTTATTTATTTATTTATTTCACTTAACATACTTATCGGGAACAAGGGATTGTTCATTACGATATTACCAAAATTGGATAATCATCATATATAGATACACGTGTATAATATGATCCAGTACACGCTTCAATGTGAAGAGATTTAAAGATTCCCTTCTTCTGTTCGTCAGTACCTTCTTGTCTGTAAAGGTAGTTCATTCTAAATTACTCCTGGAAATTCACATACTTATTTCATACGTTGTTGGTATTCCAAATACATCTAAGAGAAGAATAGGATTTTCTGTTTCCGTCCATGGAATCCTGGAAGAAACTGGATATAATTTTAACCAAGTGTTTCTAAGATTCCGTACGTTTATGTTTCAAATAAGGAAATATTTAACAATATGAGCAGGGATTTGCGATACCGATATAATAAAGTTGCACATAAAGCCTAGGCCGGCACCCAGACTCCTTAAAACTAATGGTATATTTTAATTTATTTAATTGTATTTTGTTTTTATTGTTTGATGCATTTCATGTAAACAGTAATTATAACACAGAAATGGTGTTTTGGTAAGCTGCTCTTTTTCGACAAGTACTTAGACCTATTTGTAACACCACACTTGAATTTATGCCTCATTTCTTACCCCAATTCTCTCTTTCAAGTACTTAATCAAAATATTGTTTGTTTTGTTTGTCGTTGTTCTCTAAAAACAAAATTTCTTGCTGTTTGTTTATGGAACACACCGGTGGTGTGAAATAATTGGAACCGAAACATTCCTCGCTTAAGCAGTGTTTTGCTTATGTAAATTAATTTGCTACGTGCTGATTTAACACATAAAACTTTAGTAACAAATCAATAATGACTCAAGAATTTAATTTTTAAAATATATGCAATGTTAAATGTAGAACGTTTATATATTATGTATGATGATCGTATTACTGAATAAGAAGAAAGATTATATATTTTTTTAAATTTTTATATCCGTCAAATGCATTTTATCAGTACTGTTGTCATGGTGACTATTTCTTTTGGCAAGGGTCTATCATGCTAATATATGTCCCAGATTTCATTCACATGTATATTGAAAGGCTACAATATGTAAACATAAGAGAGAGAGAGAGAGAGAGAGAGAGAGAGACAGAGACAGAGAGAGACACAGAGAGAGAGAGAGAGAGAGATTTTGCGGGAACATCTGATGAACTGTGAAGATATAGAGTGGTTTCTTTTAAGTCCCATTCTGTAGAAGGAGCATTAATTTAAAAAATAAAAATACATTGAAAGAAGGATGCATTTATGTTGTTTTATTATTCAACAAATACTATGGTGCTGTCTAGACATTGCAGGTCGGATCTGTAGTTCAGTCCTCCATGATTAGAATGTGCATTATACCTTATCAGTATTAACTGTTTTCATTCGGTTATCACGACGCCCTCTGTTGTCATAATGGGACAGTAATCTACTGCATCATGCATCATGTTAACAGCCAACTATCAGCTTTCATTTCACTACATTGTAAGTTTCAGTATGTGAACATTTTGCCTGTGTAATATAAATAAAAAGTATGTTATAAAATTAAATCTGTCAATTGCACAATAAATTTAGAGTTGGAAAGATACAATTAAGAATGTTAAGGTGTGAAATTTAAAAACGCAAATAAAAACCACTCAAATGGAATCTGAAGACACGAAATCGCACCATTGTAAAATCATAGCTAAAAAAACTCAGTAATAAATATTGGCAGATGTAAAGATGCAATCTAAAAAGTGCATCCTACACACATAGAGAATGCGTGTGTGTGTGGGTGTGTGTGTGTGTGTGTGTGTGTGATTTGGATTTTTAACGTAACTTTAACAAATTTTCAGTCATATCGCTACGATGTCTGCAGTGTAGCAGTTTATAGTGATGTCTAGCACTGGGGCATCATGCTGCAGACATGTAGCATGATGTCCCACCCAGTCACATTATCCTGACACCAGGCTGACCAGTCCTAATACTAACCTCTTAATGCCGAGCGCCAAGCGAGGCGGCTGTTAGTACCATTTTTATAAGTCTTTGGTACGACTCGGCCGGGGATCAAACCCACGACCACCGGCATCCAAGGCGGACGCTCTAACCACTAGGCCACCGGAGCGGTCCATAGAGAATGCAAAGTAGAATAATGCAAAATTGAATAAACAGCATGGATACAAATATAATAACGCAGAATAGAATACAAGCATGGAATAATAGAAAATACGTGCATTGATTTAAAATACAAGCATAAAATTATGGCTGAAATCCTCTCCATATCACTCAAGCTTAATTATTTTACATGGTATTGAAACCGATATGACACGAAGTTACCTGGTTTGGTATCTAAAAGAGCAGAGCTGAAAGTCCAGTTTAGGAAAAAACGAAAGAAAAGGAAGGCTGGTAGTTTTTAGTTGTCTGGACCTTTCTTGAGGAAGGCGACACGGAACAAAACTAGTACCCAAACGTACCCAGTTCGAACATTTCACTGCCATGCCACTGATCTACTTGCTGACTGGAGTTTTGTCATTAACTGTAACACTTGACGCAAATTTGTCAAGCATAACTCTAAAAATGCGGCAACACATATATACATTCTCATGTTG
The DNA here is from genome assembly GCA_016617855.1 of Megalonaias nervosa. Lineage (NCBI taxonomy): Eukaryota > Metazoa > Mollusca > Bivalvia > Unionida > Unionidae > Megalonaias > Megalonaias nervosa. The sequence goes on from JAECUM010024068.1 coordinate 42,685, forward strand.
AAATGTCTAATTATGATCCAGGCAAGAACTATTTGAAAAAGAAAAAACCTCCTTCAGGCATTCTACCACACTTGTAGTGTATACACGCGTAAACGTCAGATACTATTAAAAATTGCATGGACCCAGATCTGCCGGCGCATAATGCGCCGGCAGATCTGGGTCCATGCAATTTTCAGTTGGATTTATGCAGTTCATTAGGACTAATAAGTACAAGAAACAAAACAGACTCTGATCTGTCGGCGCATCTTGCGACGGCAGATCAGGGTCTATTTTGTTCGCAGTTGGACTCGACTTATATGCGAGTATAAACGGTATGAGGTCGTACTGACATAGATTACAAATACAAACGCTCATTTATATTGTCGCATTTAAACTGTATGAATTATACATGCTGAACTAATTATGTATGCTTCTAGCAGTGAGATCAGAGTAACCTTAGCGATTCTATGCTGCGGCAATGTCAGCTCATTATAATTACAAGCAATCGATTTGTTTCATCTCAGAGGATAGGTTGGACAATGACGTATCGTTTATTTGACAGGACATCATTGTATTCATTGTTTTATTTCTCAAGTTGTCAACACAGTATGTGTTCTGAAAATGAATATTAAACAGGTCATGGTAATACATCATTATTTCATTGTATTTGAGTTGAAAAACCAATAGTCTTCCTCATCTCAGTTGAATATGCATTTTTGTATGTTACATCGACCAGGGCCTGAACCCTGGACTTCCCTAAATCCACACGGGCGCCGTACAACTGGAGCTATCCCAACCGATGAACACAACGAGCTCATGCGACAACCCAAGCCAATACTGACTCAAATACGCGCTCGCAGTTTATAAAAATTAGGTTGAATATGTTATTTCCGTCTACAGCTGGAAGCTACCATAAACTGTTTATTTCATGAACTTACTTGTTCTATAGGTGCTCAGCTGTCGTAGGGATTTCCTTTAAAATTATCAAACATTTGTGAGATTCTTAGTACCAAGAAAAATACACATACATTTGATTGCGAGAAAGAAGAAAAGATTGCATTAAAAAAAAACACCAATATGGACCCTCCCCATCTTGATATCTACTGCTGAAGTCATAGCATTATCTGAAACATAAGCTCTTTACACCCACCCCCCAAACCTCCACCCCACACTTCACTTCCTTTGTTTGTCTTGGTGCAATCACTAACATAAATTTTTAGTTGAATTGCAGTATATTTTTATTTCAAAAGTTAAATGTGCCATCTAGGTTCCTATCTTAATTTTGAGAGAGAAAATATCATATTTTATCAAAATTAAAAAATTGCTGTAAGAAGAAAATGTAAGCCTCCAACAAAAATATGCAGCAAGAAACAAAATTTACCTAAATAAATCTGAATGTATAGTTGCTAAAGTGTACAACTTTGATGGACACCACATTCTGAATTAGATTGATACATTTTTATTACAATCGAGGGATTATCTTCATGAATCGGATATCCCTACCTTATCTGCTTGACGCAAGAAGTAGTGCGAGCATGCAAGAGATACAGGTCACAACAATTTGTCAACTTATAAATATATGTCACTGTGACCTATGTAAAATTTTAGATATCACGATATGCACACTGACACCGAATCACAATCATCGCGTTATTCATCGTCTGAGACTCTCTTAAAGCCCTTTATCACCACCCACGCCAACAGTAGGGAAAGTATGTTTATATGGCATAATGTCTCTTTGTACGTGTCAAATCACCTCGATTACATATATATTTGCGTTGTGCTTATGGACCATATATACCTTTCACCAGTTGGATGGAAATGATTTTATAAGAGCTGACTCCGTTTCCGCGAATACTCCTCCCCCCCCCCACATATACACACACAAATTAGTTCGCTTTCTTCTGTTGACCAAGGGAAATTGTGTCATAACAGAAGACCGAATTTCAACTTTATTTCATGATACAAAATAGATGAAAAGCACCATACGCATAGGTCCAATGAGAGAATAGAAACTAAATAGGATGGCAAATGCATATTAGATAATTATTATTGCAAAACAAAATGACTAAGTCACTTGACTCTGAATAAAGTCATCGTAGCTATGGTGTGATGAGGATCTAATATTAGTTCCGTAATCAGTCTGTAGTATCGAGGATAGTTTGAATATATTTAAACTTCATTCGAGCGCAGCATGGGAGTCATCCCAATAAAATAATTGACGATGATGATGATGATGATGACGAAGAAGACGACGACGATGATAGAAGTTCTTAACATGAAACATGTACGACAATACAATAGGATTATTACTTGCATTCGTAGATGAAGAAATATCCACATACCTACGAAACCAAGGCGATCTCTTCTTGGCAGGACTAATATTGTGCTAGTGTAGTACAATTCATCGATTGGTTGTGGGTGACCCAGTTGGGACAACTCAGTATGTTACTGGTTCCAGAATCCTCTGTGATGCCGTACACCAGATAGACCTGATAGCCTCTGTGATGCCGCAGAGAAGCTTATAATATTTTCGGAGTTCTTTACATGCAGCATTTAACACATTTTATTTATCTATTCCATTTGCAACTGAATATAGTACTCTGCACACACACACACACACACACACACACACACACACACACACACACACACACACACACACACACACACACGTGTAATTGTACCGTACACAAACTCTATCTTCGAGATAGAAAATACATCATACTTCTTTTTAAGGCATGGTCATAGATGTGTCTTCTTGTGGCCGTCATTTCGTTAGCCATTGCTATGGGTTTAAATATGAAGTATACATATTTAGTGCCATTCAATATGAGGTATACATATTTAGTGCCATTCAATATGAAGTATAATGCAATTCAATACGAAGTATACATATTTGGTGCCATTCAGTATGAAGTATACATACTGAGTGCCATTCAATACGAAGTATACATATTTAGTGCCATTCAGTGTGAGGTATACATATTTAGTGCCATTCAATATGAAGTATATGTATTTAGTGCCATGCAATATGAGGTATTCATATTTATTGCCATTCAATATGAATTATAATGCCATTCGATACGAAGTATACATATTTAGTGCCATTCAATATGAAGTATACATATTTAGTGTCACTCAATATAAAGGATACATATTTAGTGCCATTCAATATGAAGTATATATATTTAGTGCCATTCAGTACGATGTATACATATCTGGTGCCGTTCAATATGAAGTATAATGCCATTCAATACGAAGTATACATATTTAGTGCCATTCAATATGAAGGGTGCATATCTAGTGCCTTTCAAAATGAAGTATAATGACATTCAAAACGAAATATACATATTTAGTGCCATTCAATACGAAGTATACATATTTTGTGCCATTCAATACGAAGTATGCATATTTTGTGCCATTCAGTATGAAGTTTACATATATAGTGCCATTCAATATGAAGTATGCATATTTAATTCCATTCAGTACAAAGTATACATAGTTTTTGTGCCATTCAATATGTAGAATACATATTTAGTCCCATTCAATACAAAGTATACATATTTATTGCCATTCAATATGAAGTATACATATTTAGTGCCATCCAATATGAAGTATTCATATTTTGTGTGATTCAGTATGAAGTCTACATATTTAGTGTCATTCAATACGAAGAATACATATTTAGTGCCACTCAATATGAAGAATACATATTTAGTGCTATTCAATATGAAGTATTCATATTTTGTGCGATTCAATATGAAGTATGCATATCTAGTGCCATTGAGTATGAAGTATAAATATTGGGTGTCATTCAATATGAAGTATACATATTTAGTCCCATTCAGTATGAAGTATACATATTTTGTGTGATTCAGTATGAAGTGTACATATTTAGTTCCATTCAGTATGAAGTATACATATTTAGTGCAATTCAATATGAAGTATACACATTTCGCCTTGTTTAGAGAAACTATTCAGTATTACTAATGACCATGTTTAAAATTAGTAACTGAAAGAACTGAAGAACAGTAATCAGAGCACGATTTACATGCATGTCTCACTTCAGTCAGCTGAAAAACTAACTGGAGTATCATTTATTCTGGAAATACTAAAACATATTCTCAATCCATAAAATTACAACAGTTTTTTAAAAATTTGTGTTTATTTTTTTTTTTAATTCGATAATAAGACTGAATAACAGCTTTTGTATTTATACCAAAATCTAACATAATCAATCAATTACAAGAAGTAACTAAACATTATTCCGCGGGTTAAACTCAAAATTTTTAAAAATTTCCTCAAAATGTAATCCAGAATCCACAAAATTTAAAAACCCCAACACTTTGCTTTCATCAAACCTATTAGTATATAATCTTCACGTAATTCAGACCTTACCAGCAAGATTTTAAATTTTCGTATTATTGGGCAAATGTGCTTTTAAAAGTTTCCTGTTTATTGTAAATTCACCAGTTTGACATAGCTTGATAAACCCTGAATGGACTCCAATAGCTCTGTTCAGAGTGAATGCAGATGACCGCCAGACGTCGACTACATTAATTAGGCACTGAGGAGTTCCGGTTTAGTGCGTACTGTTAACATGCGACAGATTAATGTGCTGATGGTTAGTTAGTAAGTTAGTATTGTCTACTATGGCAAAATTCATTTTCCGTATTTTAATCTCTGAGTATACTTTGGACTGCTTCAAGTTTATTTCTCAAGTCAGCGTGTTATTTCGCTAGTGCCACATATAAAGAAATTTCAGTAACAGTACTAGAAAATGGCAGAGGTATGCCAACATTCTTTACATTGTGCTTGTTGCAAATGCACGTAACGTCTCCTATAGAACGGAAGCACAGCCAACCTAGCAAAAGCAGAACTATTATGGACAAGAACATTCTACCGGTTCAAACAAGCATACAGAAGATCACTGCTAATAATTCCGCATAGAGTGAATTCACCGTCCTAGAGTTATTCAAACTCTGGATGTACTCGTTCTACAACGATGTTTTAAAAAGGTGGTATCAATATAAGGTGAACTTTCTCACAACCGACAGAGACTCGCTACTACTGATATACGCTACTACTGAATGACTTCTATGAAGGAATGAAAAATGATCACACAGTATGACACGAGTAACTAACTGTCCTGGGTAGTCATGTTGATCAAATTGCGCAAATGAATAAGAAGGTGACAATGCTTTTCAAGGGCGGGATGATCGGTGTTCCAATTTCGAAATTCGTAGGTCTTTGATCGAAGATGTATGCAAACCTCAAGAGAGATCACACCAAGACTAACGTTTATAAGGGCGTAAATTAGTCTGTGATCCGAACGAACGAAAATCACATTTAGCTATTACAAGAATTGGCCGTTCACTAACATACAATTCAGACATACTATCCTGAACATTAGATGAAATAAGCATGAAATCGTTTCAACCACCTTAGTGAAGAAGTCATTGTAACCATTTAACAGGGTAAAGTTACTCAATACCATCTAAGAAAAAGCACATGCATACAAAAGTTCAGCGGACGACATCCAATGTCTGATGTTCGGACAACGTCCAGACGTTTCGAAAAATAAATTTTCAGAAAATTTTAATTAGATAGTTAATTGCACATATCCGGGTACTTTTGCTACCAGTCATGAGCTCTTTTGAAATATCACAGAAACACACGGATTTAAGATGCATAGCTGACTGACTCGATAACTTTGGAGTTCTTCCATTTAAGATTTTATGACCGTGATATATTTTCAATGCAAAATCTCCATGATCTTTCATCTCGTCCAAGTGACCTACTAGTAGTGCATTCGGGTCATTAAGCAAGTAGATATGTCGCCCATACCAAAACGCATTAAATGAAAATATTTTCTTCGCTGGACTCTAGACAACTCCATCTTTTCTTTACCAAACATGTGAATTCCGATCAGAGAAATACGGAGGTGAATAGAAACCTGTATGATCACTGGACAGGACGGAACCTGAATAACAAGAATTGAAATTACACTCTTCTGAGTAATGAGATAATGGAGATAAACTAAATGGACTGGCAGACAAATACACTTTGTAAGTACGGAGATGGCCATCGTAAAGGAAGTCAAGAGGGCAATGGATAAAATACTGGAAGAGAAAGAAAGGTTTCGACAATGCTTCAGCAGCACAGAGACTTTAAGGCAACGCTGGATAAACCCTCTGTATTTGCTAAGAAATTTACTGAAAGTTTAAAGGCGGGAATAAATGCCAAGCTTATCAAGTGTGACAAATTCAAAATAAGCTACTTTGCTTCTGGACCAAGACGAGAGATGTATGTGACGTCTATATCCTCCATGAGGACGTATTTTATGATTGCCTTACACGAGAAGCTTGAAATTATTCAAGAATGATCAAATTAAAGGAAACGAAATATAGACATTCGTTTTTCATTAAAATGTTCATATTTCACACTTTGGTCAGCTTACCTTTTACGCAGAATTATTCCGATTAACCTATGTATGTATAGATTCCCTACATCTGAATCTAGGTCTTACGATTTCAAATCTAATTCTGATATGTAAGCTCCAAATGCTGTATTTAGTGTAGTGGTTGTTGAATTCATTAAAGTTTGATAACTATTCTTGGATAAGATCTCCTTACCTACTCGATAATAGGGTGGAAAATGGGATAATTAAGGGAATATGGCTATTTGAATGAATAGCTAAGAGAAATACAACTTTTATTTATTTCCTGAAAGTCATCTTAAAGAATAAAAATAAGTCCAAATCACACCAAGTGTTTATATTTTGCCCTTTATTTCGTGACAGTCATCTCAAAAGTCAAAACTAGGTCAAACCAACACCAACTGCGCTAGAATTTCAAAATACATACTACTTTAATCACGTCATGTCAACATAGCTTAACATGAAGCTCAGGAAAGAGAATCTGCATGACGCTCGAGCTGAGAAATCTGCAGTGTTACTTCTTACCCCTGGAACAGCCCACGAGAAAAATTAAATAATCTATTTTTTGCCGGTAAATCACATTGCATGTATCACTTCTTAAAGGGCAGAGCATCAAGTATATTGTCATATAGATGGCTGTTCCAACACCTGTTTTTTTCACATTTAACCTTTTGTGATGTGCATGCCAAGAAAATACATTACTTTCTAGTGACATTACTCATAATTGGTTAAGTAATGTCCCAGTGAAATATCTGTGCTTCTAAAGTTCACAAAACTGAATATATCCATCGTAATAATTATGTTAGATGCTCTGTAGTTATGATTTACATCACATGCCACAGGTATATGATGGAATGTAACAAACAATAGATACTTTTTAGTTTGTGTAAAGGCAAGCCAGCATTAATGCACATTTACAATAAAATTGACGTTTATTTTTCAAAAACAAGCACAGGCTGAAAGGACAAAACAAAAATAAACATATATTCACAAGTTAAATACTTGTCACTCTTCTTAAATATCCCTTCAACTGTTCTCTCTCCAACACCAACATTAACAAATAAGTCATTTTTAATGGTAGAGCCAGCCCAGGTGGATACTTGACTGTTTGGCCCAATATTCATACGACAACAATTATCTACATTTTTATGGTGGCAATAGGTCATTTAATCTTTCTTGGCAGCCCTTGGAGTGCTGAATCATCATAGTCAGGACACATCTACCTGCCCCAATATATCAAAACATATCTTAACCTTGAGTTGGGTATGTATGGAACAGGAACAATTTTCCAAGCTGGTGTCAGACGTGCAATCACGTACAAGATGATTTAGCAACTTTGGTGACACAGCTGATTTGCTCATTACTTTCGGTCTCAGTGTACCATCCACTTCCATAGCCAAAGTATATTGGTGTAACAACATCAACCATGCCGATATCTGCATCCAAATGAGCACTTAGCACAGACATTGATCATGTGCAGTATAAAATTGTCATCAGTTTTTGGAAACTTCTTAGCAGTAATCCCTTCCTCATACTTTCAGTTTTACTTCTAAGCACATTCGGAAATCCAGAAAACTTATTTTCTCCATAAAGACAACTTACGAACTGTATTGCAGCATCGGTTTCAAAAACGCTTTGCTCAGAGGTGTCTCCCAATTTTATCATGACCTGATATCTGTCTACATCTTTCTTCGAGATTCTAAAGGCGTTTTTCGTTCCCTGTCCAAATAAGGCATTGACAGTGTCACATCCTGTTAAACCATATACAGGTAACATGGAATTATGATGTACTCTGGTTGGAATGCCAAAGACTGTACGGATGGGGATAAACCTCGTGATTTTTGCATATTCTCCTAGCCTTCAAGCAATTAAATAACTTTCTTTGGCTTTGATGGAAGGACGATGGTGTAGAACAAGCACTAAGACACCTTTGTCTGAGCTCCATACAGGCATGACATCTGTCGCAGCCTTTGCTGATGTGATGACATGTTGAATAATCTGTGTCTGCTGCTACTTGACTGGAATGCAATTCAGCATATCGTTACTCTGAGTTGGGAGAGATGACCAAAGCTACCATCTCATGGACACCATAAACAAAAACTGACTGGTTTGCAGACAGATAACATGAATAATTGTCTATTGTGGAGTCTGTGTCGAAAGATGCAAAATTTCACTTGGTTTCATTCCCCACGAGGAACTGTTTCCAGCTAGGTGGTACCTTAACATCATTCCACACTCGACAATACGGCTGGATTTTCTTTCCCTGCGTACCTCTCTTGCCTGTGACTTGATGCTGTCCTCAATGTATTTGTCAATAAAGTATGCAGATACAATATGCACCTAGGATATTACTTCGGTGCTAAAGTATTTTGTGGAATTCATAGCATGACACGGAATGTTCTTGGCCATACTCTGGAATGTAATCTTTTTAGCTGTACTGGGAACAGGTTAAGACCTGATTTATTGCATGTCCATAGTAAACAACAGCATCTGTGCTAATTGTACTCGTGATTCTTTTTCCAGCCACTGCGTTCCCCATTTTATGCATAATGTCTGGCTTTATGCAGGCTATCCTTGTTCCATCTTCATTGAACAGATTCAAATTACAAGAAACGCTGTGGGCTATCGTTAAGGAATTGACAGAAGACGAAGGTACACCTTCTCTTCATTCATTGCGACATTTTTGGTTTTTATCTTGACTGTTCTGTTCATCTATGAGATCAATGAGGTCTATGTAGATACCATTGAATATGTCATTCAGTTTCCTTGCATCACTATTCCAGCTTTGTAACGCCTTTTGAGTTGAGCTATTCTTCAGGTCATCTTCATATCTAGCACCACAATACATATAGATTTGATCTGCATAAAGAGCAGTAACCGGACGTGCCACGGGCTCTCTAATCAGAGCTGGTCCGTTTATTTTGAGGTCAGTCACTCTTCCTGCTCCCTTCAAGTCATTATTCCCAGCAGTTTTAAGGGTATGGTCTAGCCATAGACCTTTGAACTGGCCTCTAGACCATTTGATAACATAGATTCCTTCCATGCATTCATTTTCCACCTGATTTGATAAGTGGAGAACAGTAGCACAGACAGATACATGGCCTATTTTGTTCTGTAGCGGTAGAAATTCATCCTTGACAGATTGCACATCTCTCTTCAAATGAAACAGTTACTTTTCCAACCATATGCAGATTCACCCGTAACAGATCTAATTAGACATGCACTTGAATCTTTTGCTGAAGCTTCGTAACTACTCTAAACGGAATCAATACCACCAAAACTGCAAGTTAATTTTCTACGTTTTTCTATCGTTCTTCTCACATGTGCAGGGCTACATTAATAGGCTGAATAGTTTCTATGGTAACGAAAGGTAATTTCAATGTCTTGAATGTCCTGCTCATACTTGCAGATTTGGTTAGCAACATCGTCAAGTCTTGCCCTACATGCTCAGAATAAAGTATTCAGTTTGGACATATCAGGCGTAGCAGAAGGGGATTCAGCAAATGTTTATGCACAAAGGATGCGTATATCATTGTCAGATATTGGTTTGCATCTCTTCTGAAAGGAAACAACATCAATTCAGGAGAAATTTTGGAGTCCGAGGGTAGTCAGCAACCAGGTCCTGCACCTTTAAAGTTTTAAATATAGTTAAGAGACTCTTACATTGAGTAAATTACAGTTATGCAAATAAGTACCTTAAAATTATTAATGGCAAATACTTTTATTTCATTATGGACACTGTACATTTAAGAACGGGGCTTTTGGTGGCCGAGTTGTCTAAGGCGCTTGCCTTTATCGATCACTGCCATCTCACACCTCTGTCCGCGTCCGTTCGAGACTCGGGCTCCCCCAACGTGGGTATGTAAGAAAACTTGCCAGTAGCTTCTCGTGACTCGCTGGTTTTTACTGGGCTTTTCCCTGGTTCTTCCTCCACCAGCTATTTTGGCTGCCATCAACAGACTATCTTGCGATGAGAAATGGCGTTAAACCCACAACAACAGCAACCCCCATTGGCATTGAACTATCAACCAGTGAATCTTTGTTTGACATGCCATCTCTGATTGAGAATGCTTTTCACACCTGACTGTTTTTGAAATAATAAATGTCAGGAAAATGCTTTAATGATATAACATGAGTCGGAACATTTGGTAGCCAAGCGTGTTCTCTTTTATCATTATAAATACTTTCTTCGGTCAGTTTCTTGCTCTTCTGCATAGATTTACACACATACATTTCGGCAACCAAAAGCGTCATCAGTAATCAAAACATTGAGACCCTGATATTTGATATAAATAAATCTATGTTGTACTACCTATTTGGGTTGATCCAAATATAGGTCCCTATTTTGGTTTCTGCTGCTTGACTTAAAGACGCTAATAATGCCTCTCAAAGTTAGCTGCTAGATCCGAAACAGCTTCGCTAAATACCAAGTTTTCTGTGAAAGCAATATATTTCGAAGATTGTCCTTATGTCCCTTATACTGAGGCACAACAGCCAGTATTTATATTTCTTATTATCGAATAAGTCTAAGCCCGAAGCTTAACTGACACATGACACAAAATATGCATAGATTATATTTCGGATGACAACCTCCTCTATGATCGACAATCGACCTGAGAACCAAGAGTGATTATCAAAGTTGAATTCTCCGTTCATTAGCGCAAAATGACACGCACCAGACAGTGATTTCCACACGATTAGGATCAAACGGAGCCAGTACATGGCTCTCGTACGATTTGTTAAAAATCAACATCAAATAAGGATAGGTTTCACATCTGCATTTGCAGCTAGTAGCTTATTAGTTAGATACAATCTTGTAATTTTTCTATGAACATATCAGATTAAGATAAACCCTCAGAATTAAATTGTTAATTATTGTCTAACACCCCTCCCCCTTTACGGCTAGGAAATGAATGTATAGGTGGACTTACTTTTCACTTTTGATTCACAGTTTATGTTTCATTCTGAAGAAAGAGTTGATGAAGAGGACTTTAAAGATGTTAAATATCTGTGTTCATTTTGGATATAGAGGATCTCAAATGGGTGATGATTTAATATTGAATTTATGGAACGAGTTGAATAATGTCCAGCTTTTGCGAGCCTTGGCGAGCAAAAGCGGACATTATTCAACGAGTTTCATAAATTTAATATTAAATCGTTACCCATTTGAGATTCTTTTTATCCCATAGTTTTTATTTCAGTGGAAATAATTTAGATAGAAAGAAGAACGAATAATTTCGTTCATTCTGACAGACGGTGCACCTTTCATTTGTTGTGCATAAAATATAGTCCCAAACAAAGCTGAACTGGTAAAAGTAGACTGTACTGTTTTACAAACTATAAATCAAAGAAAAAGCTTCCATCCGAATAAACAGAACATTTTATAACGACAAAATCATTTTTCAAAACGGAATGATCAATGCAATGTGATGCTGCCACATTATTTGATACGGTACACAGTACAGTAGGCCTACAGTAGAGTACATGTTTACCCTAAAATGTCACTTTCAGAACTAAACGTTACATTGTTGCGATTTTCATGTGAAATAGGATTACTGGATGCAAAAATTCCCACATTTACTGCAATGCATTTGTGACCGGATATTTGCAGTATTTGATTTGGAACAATAGACTGTACAGAAGACGTCAACAAATTTCTTTTCGTGTCAGAGATTTACATCCCATATATACTGCGTAAAGATGCTGTGGTTGGATAAAGTTCTGTCAGTTAGGAGACCCATTTATGTCCAGATTCTTCTGTGAACAGAGGTGAGTTTAGTTACTTCTTTAAGTTAACATTTAAACCACGCTTGTATATACGGTGGATTCTATATCTATGTTACAGATATACCGCCTCCCCCCCCCCCCGCCACCCGCTATCAAATAAGCAATACCCTTAGTTTTACTTCTTATTGTTGTTCTTTTCTTGTAGTTTTACGCCATTTTTCTTATGATGATATTGTTAAACATGACATAACAAAACCCTGTGGGGTAACATATCCATATTCAGACAGACTAGATAATTTTTCCTCAATTTCCTTTCGCGAGTTAAAAAATGGCCGCCAAAAAATGTTCATTCAGAACAAAACATTCCAGAAGGCGGGGTTAAAAACGTTTTCCCACGATCCCAGCCAATCAGTAAAGAGGATTGTGCACAATAATTTCATGGGCTTATTTGGACCAATCAGAATCACATAAAGTGATATGTTCACACGTATAATATCAAAAATATGAAACTGCACTCACTGTAGGCGAAGTGTACCGACTATGTGATAAATGAAGCTTACCAAACATTAAGATGAGAGGTTTTAAGGTCCGATCTAAAATATACAGACAGGCTACACTAAATTGCAGACTCACGAACTCAGGCCTGATAATCGGTTTTATTGCTTACAAAACAAGCAGTAGCCTTTATATAATTTACACACGTATACGTTTTCAACAAAATCTTTTCTTTTCCTTATAACGACTGTACCAGGTCTCATGTCTTTTCCATCCCTTTCTCAAACTTGTATCAGATCTCTTTCCATGTCAGGTACTCCATTAGTCTACTAGAAAGGAAATTATCGTCTTTACAATGCATTTGTAACACTTTACCTTATATGTCTGAATTGTACTCCGAGTAACATGCTACGGATATCCGGGGTTTTTGGAAAGTTTATACTTGTTTTCGGGCCTATTCAAAGGAAATACTTTACAAAATTGTGGAATGGAATTAAATAACATAAAAAACTAATATCCAATCATAAATAGATAACATCTATATGCAAAGCATTTTTTAAAGTCTTCTTTTCAATAACAATTACCACAGTGATTATCTTAATTTACATTTCAGAATGGATCAAATTTTCTGTTACTTATGAATTCGGACTGCCACGACACGTATGAGGCCATGTTGTAAACGAGAATCCATCCATTAGATGCTATCACAAACGTTTCGTACAGCTGGTTCTCCATGCACTTAACTCAATCATGACAAATGTTAATCTCTTGCTGATTCCGTACGATTTGAACACTCAATCAATATCTGACCTTTCTTTGTTCGTAAGAGACCAAGTACATGTTTAAAGGGAACACACACACACACACACACACACACACACACACACACACACACACACATATATATATATATATATATATATATATATATATATATATATATATATATATATATATATATATGCATGCATGCACAGACACCCACCTTCCTGTGTCTTATCTCTTACGTATCTACTTCCATACTACAACAATTGTAAACATATATACATGCACAAAGGAGGCGGATCCATTTGCGTTCCAAACGGTGACCGAAGCGGGTGGGTACACCATTGTTTAAAGTGGTGTGGAAAGACGTTAATTGAAGTAGTATGGTAATGAACGTTTGCACTTAATGGGGGTGTTATATTCCCTTATCCTGTCTTGTAAATCCGATACCGTCCAATCTCTCATTCGTTCATTCATACCAAACTTTGGTACCTATCCATCACCGAATCTACCTACACGCATCCACACGCAAAGACATAACAAACGTATATATTATAAATAGATAGATAGATAGACAGACAGACAGACAACGGGGACAGAAGAAGATAGATAGGTAGATAGGAATGGACAAGATGTGCCTACATCGACGATAGACAATAAAGTAGTAATGTGGCATTTTCCCTGGCAGGTTTATAGATTTATTTGTCTAATGCTCTTTCTTCATAAATTTATAGAGTAAGTTTAACCTCTTTGAACCTACACATTCTCAAATATGAAATATTGGAATCTCCGCCGTTCATTTGTTCGGGTTGCCTTTCATTTCGCTGTTTGCTTTTTTGTAGTGGGCGATAATGTCAAGTACTCACTAATACTTCGTCAATATAAAGCCATTGTTAATATCATTCTCAAACGTCAAGCGTAATATTCTACGTTTCCAATTCCAATATACAGCAAAAAGAATGATGCGAGTGTAAATGCACGTATGCTTTCTAGTGAGTTCAGTTGGTGTTTATCCTTATGAACGATTACTAATGTGTCAGCAAAGTTAGTTTTGATAAAGGAGGGAACAATGATAAATTTGCGATATGCGAATTCCTTTACCTACTGAGTAAATTCATTACTGACATTGTAATTTTTTGTGCTTTTGAAGCTCGTCTCCATGTCTCTTCAAACCTAAAGCTAATTCTATCGTGTAGAAATGAATATTCAACGCCCCAAAGTAATCAACAAGTTGACTGATGACATCATCATGTGTATGTACGTGCGTGCGTGTGTGTGTGTGTGTGTGTGTAAGAGAGAGAGAGAGAGAGAGAGAGAGAGAGAGAGAGAGAGAGAGAGATGTGTGAACATTATGCGAGGAAAAAACATTTTTTCATTATTCATTCTCAAGGGTTACCAATGGTAACGTACAACATGTCTGTCGTCAAGGCAACCAGAGCTAATTATGCAACAAAACGTAATAGCAACAATCGATATTTAAAGAAATATCGATTTATCTTAGCAGTAAGACAAAAGCTAGATCTATATTTGATAGCAAAAATAAATAAATAAATAAATAAAAGAAAAAAGAAATGAAAACATAAATGTGGGGCCTAAACTTGAGAACAACCATTAAACAGTATATGGTTGAATATTGTACCCCGAACTATGTGTTATGGGATGGGCAAGGTTTTTGTACAGCTTTCTACCTGTATTACTGAAAGAAGGAAACAGTAGATTTCGGTGTATTGGAAGGGAAATAACTCTTCACACATGATCGTGAGAACAGTAACTCTAAACTGGCAAATCCAATATACGTTCTTATTTTCGAGGTAGTGCTCATTTGTTGTGAAAGTCAATGAAGCATTATCGATTGTCTACTACTAAGTCATGCTCCTGACAGTAAAGAATCGACTTTACAGTTCATTTTAAAAGTTTTGGTCATAGAATGTTTAAATGAAAAAAAAAAATCCATAGAAAGGGTACGGTATATGGTACTTATGCATATTTCGTTCACACGAAACAAAGCTTCGCGTTTTTTTGTGTGAAACGACTTTGCACGTGTGTCTTATGGCTTTTACATACATACATACATACATACATACATACATACATACATATTTATCAAGTGATGTTCCAGACAGGGACTGGAATGGGTGGGTGCGTTCGAAGGGATGCCAGGAAAAAGATAATCAAGTGAATATAACAGGAAGGAAGAGATTCAATTTATTGGGGGCTGTTCCAGTCCCTTGCCCATTTACCCTGCCTTGTAAATCGGATACTATCAATCACCCAAAGGTTCATTCATACTAATGTAGCTACCTACCTACATGTATATTTGCCATTCTACCAGCATGCAAACAAACATGCATTATAAAGTACACAGGTAGACTGTGAGACTTGCTAGACAGATAAACTGATAGGGAGGGGATGGGTAGGTAGGTATGGTCAAGATATAATACCAATTACAGCAGATAATGACGTAGGTGTGTTACAATTTCTTCAGCAAATGTATCCGCCTCATGCTCTCTTTTTTATTTTCGCACAAAATTACAGAGTACGATCCCTCTCTTGAACCGGTATATACTAATCTATTTCAATATTGGGATCTCCGCTGTTCATTTATTCAAGTTGTCTGTGGTCTCACTATCTGTTTTTGTTGTGGGGTGCAGTAAAGTCAAGTATTCAGTCAAACTGTGAGCTCGTTTCTTCGTGCTCAGTGGATAAACGAATATTTCTTCAATTTTAAGTCATTGTTAGTTTAGTTCTCACCTGTCAAACATGATATTGTCTGTTTTCAATTCCGACACACAAAGAAATTACTTGAGTACCAAAAACACTTACGCATGCTAATGGCGTTCAACTCTTGTGTGTCCTTGAGAGTGGGTTAAAAGGTAGCAACAATTCCAGTTTTGACAGAAGTGGGAGCAAAACCGTTAATTGCAATATACGAATTATGTTATTTACTTTTTAAAATTACTATTTACATTGCATTTATCGCATTACTCGTTTCATTTTGTTTTCATTATAGGAAAAATATGACGAGAGAGAGAGAGAGAGAGAGAGAGAGAGAGAGATGATATTGTGACCACCTGCCTGTCTGTCTGTCTGTAACCACGGCTTCTTTAAACAGCTTAATGGTAGTTGATCAAATCTGGTACATCATTGTCCATATGATAGCTATGTGAAGGAGGGGTTAGGGGTTTTGTCTCCCTCCCATTTCGTCCCTGTCAGGAGATTGAAGGTCAAATATATAAATATTTAGATTATAATGACAATATTTTTCTAATATTTTTACCAGGCTTCATTATATGTAAGTTATTTTTGCTGAGTGATGCTTGCGTCAAGGAGCCGGTCTGGGTGGGCCTTGAAAGACAGTTTCAATTTACACACTATGAAATAAAGAGCGCATTGATATATAACAGCAAGCTTTTAAAGCTGGTCAAATTTTTAGCAAGAAAACACACAAAGTAAATGTTTTTAAACTGTCTGAAAATTTCTTCTAAATCAATTTCATCGTCTTGGTTCACGCGTGATATCAAATTATCACTATTATTTTTATTATCAACGGAGTATTTTATAGAATGTAAATATTTGATAATGATGCAAAATAACTGGTACGGGCAATTTCTTTTAAATGCTGGCGTAGAATCGATTACTTGAATAAGCAGAGGTGAATTGGATATGTAATTGATTAAAATTTCCCCATACGGTCTGTATAATCATAACATTAGTGTGAAAATTGACCCTAATGTTGTTTATTTTTATTAATTACTAATCAAGAAGAAACGTGCAAAAGGAATCCAATATCATCCAATACAAACATATATAATATGAATACGTACAGTAAATAAATGCTCTTTTGACGTAACATTCAAGCTGTAGTCAGGATTTACGTTTACAGTTTGAAATACAACTCTCCCTATGGCATTAAGCGATAGTTAAACTGAAGACTACTTATAGTTCATTTTATTCCGCTTGCTCAACTGTAGTCGTTTATCTACAGTTGAAGCCGCCAATTTATACAAGGAAACTTAGCTGTTGTATATTTGATGTTGGTTGGTTGATTTTTAGTGGCGCTTTCAACACATTTGTAGCTACATCATGCAGAGGAAATGGGAGCTAAGTGCCTTACACAAAGATGTAATCGCAAAATTGAGCTACATTATGTTACCGACGATATTAATAAAGAGATAATTATCTTTATGTTTGTTTTTTTCCAAGCGAGAATACGACAAAGACAAACAGTCATCCAGATGCATATCAATATATCACGGGCTAATAATACAAAGCGACTAAAATACATATCAATATATCACGGGCTAATAATACAAAGCGACTAAAATACATATTAATATATCACGGGCTCATAATACACAGCGACTAAACATACATATCAATATATCACGGGCTCATAATACACAGCGGATGAAATACATATCAATATATCACGGACTCATAAATCCAAGCTGCCAGCTCATTCAAAATTCTAACTCAGTCTAATTTTTACAATATGAAACTGCAATAGCATGCAATTACTGTGTTTATTCCAGCGTGAATGTAATTTAATTTGCTAATCTCTTACATATAAACAGTGTATGGTGAACTCTAGTATAGACTCCTAAAGACCGTTCCCTTATCATGGGTAATGCAGTGTACATAGATTCTGTTTGATAAATCACCTGGTTCAAGACAGTAATAATAAAGGAAAATATTACAGAATGCAAAAGGTATTAGCTTCTTTCCTTTTTGTCATTCTCAAGTTTATTTCTGCTCTCTTCCTGTGACTTTTGCGCCGACATCACGACAAGCAAAACGCACAATCAGATTATAGACCAGGAGGAGCTGAGAGTTTCAATAGCTTCGTTTCAAACGCAATACATGAAACTCTAATTTCAAATCTTATGCGCACAAAGGATAGAGTCTATTCGACTCTTTTCCTAAATTTTATTTGAAATTAGTACTTATTTAAGATCGTCAATTTTATTTATCAACGTCCATTTAAAACCCTCACGGCAATCTGCATTACTACAAGGGCTTTAGGAAGTCTTAAGGATTAATATGGGCTAGTCCAATTACTTTAGCTTAAGTACTGCAACAAGGTAATTGCCCATATATAATCATTATTTCCATATATCAGGGCTAATATATGCCTGTAATTTGACCTTAATTTACCGGTGCATTGTTTTCTTCTGACACATGTCAGTAGTAACCGTATATTTACATTTTGACGTCGACTATCAACACTAGAAAAATAACATGTTAGTTATCGGAAACATGAGGAGAATAATGTAGGCTAATCGCACAGGGCGAACAGATTGTTCAAGTGGCAACTCAAAACTTCCGAATTATAAAATCAGCGGATTCATGATTTCCTCTCTATGAATGTTATATTTTTATCATTTGAATAATTGAATTTGATAATCCCTTTTTTTGTAAATTAAAAATTAGGTGCCGGAAACTGTTAACTTATTATATGTTACACTGTGCATACACATTATGGCATATGCCGGAAACTGTTAGCTTGTTCTATGTTGCACAGTGTATACACATTATGGCATATGCCGTAAACTGCTGACTTATTATATGGTACACAGTGTATACACATTATGGCATATACATCACCCTATTCAAGATAGAAGTAAAAAATTTACTTAAAAGCACAAAAAAGCAAGAAACATAAATTACAAAGTTAGACAGATATCGAACCTCCCCATCCCATCACGACACTCAAAGAACGTGAATAAATCATAGACCAGGGTAGAAGTTTTTGCATCTCCATTCGCACTGGGACAATTTAATCATTTATGTCCCGCCATGAATCTAGAAGAACCATATAATGTTATTCGTATCCGTCCATCCTTCACACCATGGTTAACCCCTGCTTTTCATAAGGATTTCGTTATTTCCTTGGCATCCGTTCGCAGCAGAACAATGCAACTTTAGTGTTTGAGATTGTTTTGCGGAATTGTTGTGCACAGAATCTTGGCAAGTACAACACCATCGCAAGTGAGTAGGTCGCTCTGTGTGTGTATGTGTGCGGGCGCGTACGTATGTATGTGTGTGATAATTGTTCGATTAATATAGTTCAAGCTCTACATTGGTCTCATTGCGCACCTGGGCCCCTTCTCCCCTCTTATTGTCTTTCAGCTGTCGTATGGAATCCTGTCAAATCTTATCAAAGTTCACGGCACAACTGATGTTAAAAAGTGAATCCTTCTTTCAAGAGTTTGGGTATCCGATGTTTTAGACTCGACGCATTATTCCTGCAGATTTGTCTTTAATTTCGATTCCATCTTCAGTTCACAAGCTCTCTATTAGGTCTCAACTTAAATTAAAATTGCATTCAAGATGATATTAATTAAACCTGACTGGTGTTAGGAATTTAAACGTTACTGGTGTTAGGATTTGAAATGAACGTTAATTGAATTTTGACAACCTCTATTACAACCCTTAACTTCTCACTTATTGAAAATGTAAATCACTTGATGAGCATGCATATACCCCTGCTGTTTGAATAATAGGTAAAAACTGTCAAGGTATGCTTTATTTATAAGCGCTAAAAATCTGTCGATCAAATATCCGATGATCGTCGCTAGCCAAGTTTCCGATATGTTAACCCTAAATACACATTGGCGTATCGATCAAATATTTCAGTGCTTCGGGTCTGTGAATTTCATTGGATGCGGCAAGCCACCGCGTGAAATCAAAATCAGCTTGTTCAAATTTGAACACTGTTCCCGCATGATCGAGAGAAGCGAAGCGCACACCTGGAATGGACTCATAAATAAGCAATTTTCCACTGCCGGTCCGTGTTTGCATAAATACATCCTTTCCCTTAAAAAAACACATGAAATGGCTTCTCTCAGGTACATAATCATACTTTCAATGTCAAACTTAAAAAGCATTCTTTTGTAGTCAATTGCCTCTAACATTTTCGGCCAATGCAGAAAATTTCTGCTTTTACACGCTATTGGTTAGCTGGCTTTACATAATAAGAGAGGCAACTATGAAATCCAATAGATGTCGCTAGGACAAAGCACTAAAATATCTACTCGATCCGCCAAGTGTAGACAGAGTTCACATATTGGATCCTTGGCTAACGAAGATGATATCTGATGGAATTCTTTATTTGATACTACAGACTTATTATCAAATAAATACATGTATATACCTTGTGTATATGTTCCTACAAGTTTCTCTATTCATTTTTAATTTGATTCTGCATATAATTTTGCATGACTATAAGAAAAAAATAAAATACAATTATAATTCTAATTATTACTGTCCAATGCAGATTACGATAATGTTTATTAAAAGGTTCCTTGGAGATCTTTCATATGTATTTCGTTACTTTTGGGTGGGTAAACATTTGCATTTAAATTTAGATCTCAATGCGATCATTGGTCGTGTTGGAAAAAGTTTACATAGAATAATCTTGTTTATTCAAAATTCAGAGAGCACGAAACATATTCGGATATACAGAAATTTGTATAAACCAGTTTAGTTTATAACAAATCTGCACGCTCAGACTACAAATATTGTTTGTCGTTCGGGTAAACGAATGTTCGGAACAAACGAGATTTGAATAAACGAAGTTTTACTGTATTTTGAAGATTTCAATTGAAGTTAGTCACGCTTTATATTTCACGTTTCCGTTCACTTCTCGGAGTAATCGTGGAAGTCGTATCAGGATTTATTTGATAATGTAGTCTAATTTAAATTTAGTCACGTTCCGTCTTTTGCAGTGTCTCTGTGGAGAGAGTTACCTATAATATAATCGAATTCGTGTCTGGCATGTAAAGATTGTACAAGACTGATACACCAAGAAAGTATACGTTTTTGTCTTAAGTGGTAAAAAAATGTTTTGGCGTAAACGAACAATAGCCACAAGAAATTAATAAAATCGGGAAAGCATTACCAGCATTCCGGGAAACAAAAAGGAATCTTAACAGCAGGGTTAAGCTTGTGAGAGATACACTTCTGACCTCCAATACAGATACCAACGAATATGCTCGACATTCCCAGAACCACCTCCGTACATCTCAAATTTTTTAAGATTCCTATAGTTATACCCAAACTCATCCCAGACAGTGTGACCTAAAGCAAAGTGACCGAGACGAAACTGCACTGAAAGCTTGTGTTCATGTCTCGCCGTCACACACACCTTCATTCACAAGTAACAGGTTTTCAGTACGAGTAAATCGTGATTGGATCATTGAAGTTATAATGGATACTCACAATATTGACGTTTAGGGAGGTCATTGGGGACACCAGTGATAAGATTAACAAACAAATAACCTTTTCCTTGAACTGACACGACTGTCTCTGATAAAACATAATACTCTTTATTTACAAATAGAATAAAATCTGGCATTTAAGACCAACACCACAAAGTGGACCTTGTATTTAAAGCAACAGTTTAAAAGTAACTGTTTTTCTGAGGATAAACAAGCTTTCCCAGAAGTTCGTAACTTTATTAATCTCTTTGATTTGTTAGGACTAGCAAAAAAGAAAACAAACTGTTTTAGATAACATCAATTTACAAAATCATTCTTTTGTGCACTAAAACTCAAATTTCAAAGGCAAACATTCCTTCGGGTGGAATGCAATCAGTATCTGGATAAAGCTTAATGAAATGTGTGCATGAAATTTAAAGTAACTGTGATTTTGTGTATTGAATACGACTCGAAAACAAAATTGGGATGTTGTTGATGTTTAATTGCTGGTGTCTTTTACCTTCCACACGAGGTATCACCTTACACCTCAAGCGATGCATTTGATCAAACATAAAATATAACGTTTGATGTTTGTAATGTTACAAAATATGTATGCGTCATTGCTAAATTTAATGCAATAACAACGAATCAGCAAGATGATGTACTTGGTGATAACGAGTATAACTTAAAAGCAGAAAATGACGATGTGTTTTCGGGAATTAATAATACCAGTCAACTTGACTTCTGACATATCTTTACACAAAAATAACCAAGATGACAAAACAAACAATTATGGGTATAGATTGACTGGCTTTCATAAATCAACTGGATAAGTGGGTGAAGGCAAATACATTGGGAAACGTACTTGAAAAAAATACATTTGACAACCAGAAAAAAAACAACAACCTAAAAAAACTTCAGTCATATGAAAAGTGAATATACAAGTTATGAATCCTCCCTTCGATATTACCAAAGTCAATATCAAAGGACTATGGAAGACAAAATAATACATATGATATTTTAAAACTCAAAAGGGTTTTTGAATCTCATTAAATCTGAAGATAAAGCTGACTATATCACACATGCTGATATAAACGATTCGTATTAATATTCTAAAGATCTAAACTCTGTTGCTATGGATTAAACTGATTAGCCTAATCTAACAGATTATTATTCATATCCCACTTTATATGGATCATCCAATTACTGCAATATGACAGTCGGAATGTACTGTCAAATCTGAAGAACAACAAAACTCCATACTTAGATGTATGAATACCTTAAATGTACTGAATCAGTTTGTATTTAATTATATTTCAGTTTCAGTTTAATACTGAACACAGGAATAATTCCAAAGCAAATAATATAAAAACCATGAAAGCATTACTTTTCTAAAAAAAAAGGAATATATAGACTATGTACTTACCTATAGATTGCCAGCTAAAACTATCTGATTGTTCCATATTACGTATTCTACTAAATGGGTCAGATATTTTGCTTGTTTGTTATTTAAATTGTGAAATCATTCAAAGATAAGATGGATTTTACAATTTAAAAAGTGTACCCCGTTATAGATAAAGTATAGAGAAACTGGTGTAGACTAATTGACAAAACAGGAAATATACGCGAAAATCATGTATAATATTATACTGAACGATATAATTTATCAATGGTTTGATAACGTAAATCTCTTTCCGAAGACTGTGTACTTGGGTATATTTGGTATTCACAATCTTTTCCTAATAAACAACTGGCTCATCAGTAGGATGCAAAACATACGAACGGACATATTGTAACTCCGTATCCGGGCTACAATATTTTTGGGGTCCTCCTGTCTAGCTTTTGATTAGAAAGAATAATACGAGACCGTATAGAATAAACATCGAAAGTATTTATTTGTAAATTATCTTAAGTTCAAGAACAGGTGAACATGCAATTACTGAATGTCAATACAGTTACATATACATAAACATTTAAGATTTAATACTAGACTTATGTGAACCAGAGAATCACGGGAGACAATGGTGATCGACTCCCGTGGGGAAAGGTGCAGTGGAGCTTCAAGTATAATTGCACCTTCTCCACCTCTGGTTTACATAAGTCTGATATTAAATCTTAAATGTTTATGTATATGTAACTGTATTGACATTCAGTGATTGCATGTTCACCTGTTCTTGAACTTAAGGTAATTTACAAATAAATACTTTCGACGTTGATTCTATACGGCCTTGTATTATTCTTTCTAATCAAAAGTTAGACAGGAGGACCCAAAAAATATTGTAGCCCGGATACGGAGTTACAATTGGTGGCAGCGAGGTGGGATCGTACAAATCCTGTATTCTAGTGGTTAGAAAGAATTTTAATTTGATATTTGACTTATTTGCTATAAAGGAACCATACAGTATTTTATCCATATTTTAATGATAAATATTTCACCAAGATGGATGATTCAAGTGAGGTTGTATTTAACCCAAACTCGCTCCCATCTTCAGATGAGGTAGACGAAGGAAATAGCAATGATTATTCGTTTGTCGACGAAGAAACGAAAGTTTGCCATTGGTCGTAACTGGTCTCAGTATAGACTTACTAAATAATGAATTGATCTTGATGAAAGATGAAATATGTAACAGTGTTAAGGAAATACAACAAAAAACTTCTAAAAAATTATGTGAGGTCAAAAATCAGTTAACTGAGCAGATAAATCAGCTGAGACAAGATTTCGGCCTTCAAATTACAAAATCGGAATCAAAATTGAATGCACAGGGAAGTCATTCTGCAACAACTACACGAGGGCGCTCTTCAGTACGATGTGAAAACGTCAATATTCCAGTTGATCATGCATCTGGTTTAAATATGAATCAATATGAAGACTTTCATTATTCACTGTCTGAAAGGTCAAACAAGGCTAATAAACAAAATTTGCAAATGAAACCTCAGCACTACGATGGAAGCGAGGATTTGGATGAATACCTAGCACATTTTCAGATTTTGGCGGAGATAAATAAATGGGATTATACAGCCATGTCACTTTACCTGGCAAGTAGCCTCAAGGGCAGCGCACGCGCCTTGTTGAACGAACTTAGCGAATTTCAGCTACGAGACTACGACACACTCGTACATGCGTTGAATACCCGGTATCGATCGGTTAATAGGGCAGAAATGTATCGAGCACAACTGCAAACTCGAGTTCGGGGTAAAGACGAATCTTTGCCGGAATTAGCTCAGTCAGTAAAAAAGAAGCTAGTTCAGCCATTATGATATTCTTTCACTCGATCATTTTGTCGATGCTATAGTCGAGTATGACACAAGACTGAGGTTGCAAGAAGCGTAACCGAAAGACATAATCGAAGCTGAACATTGGCCGTTAGATTAGAGACTCATAGATTAGCGGACCGCCAGCGCGGACACTCTGTCGGACTTGTGGATGAAAGTAATATCTCTGATGCAGGAAGTTTATCTGACACAAAAGGGGAAACGGTGGATGATAGCATCTGCGGCATGCTTCATACAGAATTTGACTCTTTTAAAAAAGAAATGAGAAATTTAGTCAAAGAAGTAAGAAATTTGGCAAATCCAAACAAACACAACAAGCAGTTTAGCCACGACAAAAAAAACTCGCAGCGCCTGAATCAAAACCGAGGCGATTATTGGGAAAACGGCAATTGGAAATGGCGTAATCAAAACGGCGCACACAAATTTACACAAAGAGCATAAGGTTCCCGAGGGGAACAACAGCACTAAATCTCATGGAAACTTTTAAACGTCGAACTCGAGGGCCTGAGGTCGACGGATACTAATGGACGGCCCAATACTTTGACAATTGGTAATTCATTTGTAAATGAGGAAGGTTTATTTGTGAGCGCAAAAGTGCAAAACCAGCCAATAACTTTAATGGTGGATACCGGAGCGAATGTTACAATTTTAAGCAAAGACTTTGTTGACAAGTTTGAAGAAACGTCGCGCCCCGATATCTCACCTGTAAATATAAGTCTAGTAACAGCCACGGGTGAAACCTCTCCCTTCTGTGGTGCGGCTACCGTATATATCCATATGGGGGAACATAAATTTAAGCATAAGGTACCGATAGCTGATATTAAATCAGAAGGCATTGTAGGAATTGACTTCTTAACATCCAGTCGCTGTGATGTTTTACTGAGTAAACAAATTATCCTAGTAAAGGGTAATAAAATTCCATTCTTTAGATACAGCAAGGATGCTCAGTACACTAGCTGCAGGATAGCGGTCACAGAGAAGGTTATCGTCCCGCCAGACTGAGAAGTGTTGGTACCGGGGAAACCGATAGGAATCATATCTAATAAAAATGTGGGTCTCGTATCACCAACTTCAAATTTCACAGAGAAATATGGTCTCCTTGTCGCTAAGGCCCTGGTGAACCCTTCTCGTGGATATGTGCCATTGCGCGTGGTGAATTTGAGCGACGAACCGCGCATTATCTACAAAAATAAAGTTGCCGCTACTTTAGAATGCGTAGATGAGTATATGGTCGATCACCCGTGAAACGTTAATGCAGTTACGGCTAAGGAAGGCAGTAAATCCACGCCCAGAGAACTCCCTGAACATTTGATCAATCTCTATTACGAGAGTAGCAAGAATTTAAATGGCTTGGAGAAGGCTGCATTGAAGTATTTGCTTACAGAATATCTAAGTATATTTTCAAAATCACCAGATGACATGGGCCGAACAAGTTTAGTAGAACATTCGATTAACACTGGCAATAACTTACCGATACGTCTACGACAGAGGCGTATACCCTTGGCGAAAGTTAAGGATGCTGAAGAAGAGATTCAAAAAATGGCTGAGCAAGGGATCATCGAACCTTCCTCTAGTCCCTGGTCGGCCCCGGTCGTACTTGTCAAGAAAAAGAACCAGTCCATTCGCTTCTGTGTTGCCTACAGGAAGCTAAATGACATTACAATTAAAGATTCTCACTCACTTCCCCGTATCGATGATACGTTGGATGTACTTTCAGGCTCAAAGTGGTTTTCCACTCTTGATTTGAAAAGTGGGTATTGGCAGGTTGGTGTGGCAAAAGAAGACCGTCCAATGACAGCATTTTCCATCCCTGGTGGAGGGTTATGACAGTTTACTGTCATGGTCTTCGGACTGACCAATGCACCAGCGACTTTCGTCAAATTGATGGAAAAAGCCTTGTCGGGGTTATCGTGGAAAATATGCCTCGTATATCTCGATGATATTATTGTCTTCTCAAAGAATTTTGAAGGGCAATTAGAAAATCTGCATCAGGTATTTCAAAGAATTTGCGAAGCAAACCTAAAACTCAGTCCTCAGAAATGCAAACTTTTTCAAAAAGAGGTATCATTCCTTGGACATATAGTGAATGAAAACGGGGTCCATACAGATCCCACAAAAATATCGGCAGTGTAAGACTGGCCCATACCCAAAACCCTAAAAGATGTTAGAGCATTTTTGGGTCTCTGTTCCTACTATAGGCGTTTTATTTATCATTTTGCTGATATTGCACGCCGGTTGCACAAATTAACCGAGTCTGGTCAAACTTTTGACTGGTCAGAAAGTGCCAAATCGCATTTGAGACCCTAAAACAATGTTTGACATGCGCTCCCATCCTTTCTTACCCAAAACAGGAAGGTCTGTTTATTCTAGACACTGACGCTAGTAATGAAGGTATGGATGTTGTTTTGTCACAAGAACAAAATTGCGTCGAAAGCTTGATTAGTTACTTTAGTAAAGCTTTCAGTCGAGCAGAGAGAAGGTATTGTGTAACCAGAAGAGAACTACTAGCAAATAGTATGTTCTGTCAAACATTTCCATCACTACTCGAATGGACGTTTTTTCAAGGTCCGCAGTGACCTTTAGTGCTTTAAGATGGCTCCTCAACTTTAAAAATCCTGAAGGCAAGTAGCCCGATGGATTGAAGTCTTATCTTCGTATGATTTTACCGTTGAACATCGCCCAGGACGTGTTCACGGTAATGCCGATAGTCTTTCTCGAAGGCCGTGCTTCGAGAATGGTTGTAATTTCTGTACAAGGGCAGAAGAGAGGTGTCTGGATCTGGCAGATGTCAGACCCATGATGATGAAAAGGATCGAAGTAGCCTCGACCGAACTTGCGAACGAGCGTATAAGGCGCTATAATGGTGATTCAACGTACGAGCTACACCAACGAGGCGCAGCTGGCGAGAAACCGCGCAATTCTCGAAACAGTTGCGCAGGTGTAGGCTTTGAAGGTAGCATTGAGAAAGACACAAGTCTATCGGTTGACGATAGATTGCATGGTACTTACTTAGCAACATAAAGCGAACGTAATTATGGCTCGAGATCACATTTACTCACCGAGGTGAATATAACCAATTCAGTACAAGCTTGCACTCGGTCGGGTAAGTTACATGGCCCGATAAATACAGAAAGTGAAAAGGTAGAAGGCGAGAATGATGGATTCTTTTCAAAGGAAAAGATGAGAGTTGCAGAGGCAGGACTCAATGCTTTGCCATTTTAGGGAATGTAGGTTAGAGGAGCAGAAACCTTCTTGGGCACAAATTTCACACCTAGGTGTGGCGATAAAATATTATTGGGCTCGATATGAGTCGTTTGTTTTTGCATGATGGAATTCTTTGTCGGAAATGGGAATAAGATGCTGGTAAGCATATAGTCTGGCAAATAGTGCTGCCGAGTTCGCTAAAAAATTTTGTCCTCGAACAGTTACACAATTCAATAATTGGTGGTCACCTTGGGGTTAGGAAAACCCTCTTAAAAGTTCGTAACAGATACTTCTGGTATCAGCAACGCAGAGATGTGGAACACTGGTGTAAAGTCTGCGACAAATGTGCTTCAAGGAAGTCTCCCCCAAATAAGTCAAGGGCACCAGTGCAACAATACAATGTTGGCGCTCCGTTTGAACGACTTGCGTTAGATATACTTGGACCCTTACCGACATCTATGAAAGGTAATCGTTATCTCTTGGTGGTAGCAGATTACTTCACAAAATGGACAGAAGCAATCCCGATTAGAAATCAGGACGCCGTTACGGTTGCCCGAAAGCTCACTGAGCGGGTCATATCAATCTTCGGAGTCCCAATGCAAATCCACTCCGGTCAAGGAGTGAATTTTGAGTCTCATGTGTTTAAAGAGGTCTGTAATATCCTGGGTATTGAAAAAACGAGGTCCACCCCACTACGACCTCAATCTGATGGCATGGTTGAACGTGCTAATCGAACTATTGAGAATATTTTGTCTGCCTATGTTTCAGAACAGTAAACGGACTGGGATGAGCATATATATCTACTTATGTTGGCTTACAGATCAGCTGTTCATGAGAGTACGGGAGTTTCTCCCTATGAAATGATGTTCGGACGTCAGGTGTCATTACCCGTAGATTTGGTGTTAGGCCGTATTGAGGCCGAAAAAGAAAACGAAAACTTTCAAAGTGATTATGCATACGAACTTTGCCAGAAAATCGATAAAATTCACGAGTTCGCACGCGAACATATCAAACTGTCGAGCGATTGAATGAAACGACAGTATAACTTCCGAGCCAGGAAACCCAATTTTAATAAAGGTGATGCTGTATGGCTGTATAATCCTCACCAACCTAAAAATAAGTGTAAAAAGTTACAATGTGACTGGGATGGTCCATATTTAATCACTTGTAAGTTGAATGATGTTCTCTATATACAGAGTCCAGAAGGATCGCAGAAGTAAACCGAAAGTGGTTCACTCTGACAGATTCAAGCCTTACTTAGATCTAGATAAACCGAACTGGTTATTGTCATAAAGCAATATAATGCATTAATGATGACGGATAAACAACCAGAATTATTCAAAAGCTGTATCATTTTGTTTCCTTTTCCACTAAAATGCTGAATACAAATGTTATATTTTTGTAATAGTATTGGTATAGCCTAAACAGGGTTACTTACGTTGCTTACATTTTCTTTGTAGGTGACACTGTGGCAGTGTGCACATTGCAAAAGTGACTTTGAGAATCCCTCCAAGTACTGTGTGGAGAAGCATATGCTAGAAAGACACAGTGGTTTTGGATTCCAATGTTCCACATGTAAGAATGTCTTCCCTAGGTCCTCTGCCAGCCACTCATGTAGTAAAAGAAGTCTGACGACAGTTATGACCCTGGTTAGAAGGACAACAAGGGAGAGAGGCATTGAAGATGAGGCCGCGTACAAAGCGTACGCCCAAAACTGCAAAAACAGTGTAATTTCTGATAAGAGGAGGCTTGCCGAGGTAGGGGGAAGACAAGAGCAAAAACTACATCGAGCTCATTCCGACCAAAGTCAACTATGGCAAAAGGATGACAGATCACCCTTCCCCAAAAGATGCAAGTCATCGACCCCTTTGCATCAGGTTACAGTCCTAGAAAAATTGCACCAGCCCACTACAAAAGAGCTAGCATCACCACTCAAAGCAGCTCGAGGTGAAAACGGGAGAGATTTTTCAACCTAACCAATGCAATCTGCTAGAAACATCCTCTGTCAGGTTACATCATCTTGAACCAGCTTCTGATGCAATCGTTCCTCCATTTCCGGAGGAAGATGCCATTTCCATACTGGCTGAGGTGGATGATGACTTTGGGAGTGTTCATACTGAGAGTCCGTATTCACCTAAACCTAGGACCCCGGCGAAGGTCCCAAACGTGGCTTATATATCTACCCCAAAACAAGTTCTCAGGATTCAACAGATGAAGCTGGCCAATGATAAACGAATCATACTGAATGTTGGTGGCCAGATGTTTAAGACATCTGTCTCAACTTTACAGAAGGATCCATCTTCTGTGTTGGCATACATGGTTATGCCAGACTCTCATTTAAAACCATATAATATACATACTTCGTAGACAGTGACCCAAGCCATTTCAGACACATTCTAAATTATCTCAGAAATGGAGGAGGAGATTCACCTAACACTTTCCCACACGACGTCATATACTTAAGAGAACTACAGAGAGAAGAAAAATTTTATAATCTACAGCATTTCAGCCTACTTCTGGAGAGGAGACTTGCCATCCCAGCCACCCGAAAAGAGGAATAGATTTTATTTGTTTAATGAATATGTTTGGATTAATTATACTGAATTTCAACAGAATTACCTATTCTGAATTATGACAAGTCATTACACAAGTCTGTATTAGCTATTTCACCAATTAATGTAGAGACGGTAGGTTTGTAATAGTGTTTTCTTCTTTTAATAGAACTGACTTTATTGATTTTTGCCTAAGTAAATCAATTTTTGAGTGAGTGACACAATGCTATTGCATGTAAATTTTATCATTGTGTCCACTTTGTCATACAATAGTATGATATATTTTTCACATAGTGTTGAAGTGTACATTTAACTATTTTTCATTTTTCATGAAATGTTCTTGACTTTAAGTAGTAACGTCTGTCAAAGTCGTTTTTGCAATTTTGTAATTTTTACTGTATGTATTTGTTTATGTGAGTACTTAAAAGCTAATCACATTTCAAATATGACTAAAACAGTTTTTAAAAATGGTTTTGCCTTGATGCTAAATGTTATTTCATGCTTAAATGTTAAATACATTTGGGGTATGTGCTGTAATAATGTGTTTATTAACATTTATGCTATTCTTGTGAGCTTTGGGGACCAAATGCCTTTAGGAGGGAGGCAATGTAATGAATTATCACCGCAATTAACCTATGTGAGTGAAGGCGAAAGATCATTACAATCTATATGATCCTGGGAAACATACATATTGTTCCCTCAGGAACTGATATGTAAGTAGATTAATGTTAAGTCGCTACTAAACCGTCACTCTTCACCTTCGTTAGAAGGTGACCTCGCATAGCACCTTCACCTTACGATACTCATCACCTTCAGCTCCTGAAGGTTAATACTTCACCTTCACCTTATTCACCGCCGCGACTTAAGCAACTCGTTCTTGTACTTCCATAACGTGAATTCTATGTGCTATAAATCATTAGAAATATATTCTGAAATCCACTCAGAGGTGGAGAAGGTGCAATTATATTTGAAGCTCCATTGCACCTTCCCCCACGGGAGTCGATCACCTTTGTCTCCCGTGATTCTCTGGTTTACATAAGTCTGGTATTAAATCTTAAATGTTTATGTATATGTAACTGTGTTGACATTCAGTAATTGCATATTCACCTGTTCTTGAACTTAAGATAATTTACAAATAAATACTTTCGATGTTTATTCTATACGGTCTTGTATTATTCTTTCTAATCAAAAGCTAGACAGGAGGACCCAAAAATGTTGTAGCCTGGATACGGCGTTACAATATATCGTCAGACATGGAGCGCAAATATATATATATATATATATATATATATATATATATATATATATATATATATATATATATATATATATATATATATATACCAAGGAAAAATCCTGTAGGTTTTTAAAAGAAACATTCAGCTTGATGATTATTTCATATCTTTATCCTAAAACGTGTGCATTATGTTTTTAAAATTTAGAATCTCAAACCAACATTCTCAAATTGCAACTGGCAGATGGGCACATATTCCAGGAAAAGAAACACTGTGCACATTATGCATTGAAACAGATTTAGGCGATGGATTTCATTATATATTTGATTGTCCTCATTTAAAAACTGAAAGAAAACACCACCAAAACAAAAACAAAATGTTTCTTCTTTATCGATTTGTTTGATTCGTAGGTATTGAGCTTTTAAAGTTGATTAAATTTATAAGACTTGTCATGTCGAAATTGCATTAATAATGGATTGTATATTTTTGTGTAAGCTGAATTCCAATTGTATGATTAAGAATTCATGCAATGAGAAGTTTTGTGTTAAATGAAATCATTATAATCATCATGTATAAAGTACCATATGTTTTGATATGTTTATATCTTGTTTTATTTAACAGTTACAATTTAATACCAAAATAACATATGTAATATGCAAACTATGACAAATTTGGCATGATGTTTAAATCTGTTATTATTAGTTGAATAATGTTACAACAACCATTATACTCGACTGTCTAGAACACCTTATTTACCACACAACGATGGTAACTATTTCACTTGTCCCCTGTTAAATGTGATATCACTGTTAAGCATGTGTTTTTAATATTTAATATACCTTTGATTTACTTTGTACTCCTCATTTGTCACATTCGGGACTAGAGCGAAATAAACACTGTATTGTATTGTTTTGTATTGTGTTGTGTTGTGTTGTGCTTTGTTTTGTTGTGTTGTGTTGGGTTGGACTGGGTTGTATTGTATTGTATTTGTACTGTATTGTATTGTATTGTATTGTATTGTATTGTATTGTGTTGTATTGCATTGCATTGTTTTGTATTGTATTGTATTGTTATGTTACTGCACAAAATGTGAACGAGTGTTTTTCGGACAGATACTGCACGACTTGTGGGAGTGCAGTATCCATCCGAGAAAACGAGTTCATATTTTCCTATAGAAATGCAGTAACATTTTTTTTATTATATACTCATTTTCTTCTTCTACCTAAGGGTTAATTATAACAAAATGTACTACAAGAAACAAAGTAATTGAATTTATGCTGTATTAAAAAATAAATACACAATCGTAGATTCATCAATACACAATAACAATATTAATGCGCGCATAGTACAGTCCTGCGACCTTTGAACCTAGTCGCGCGCTCTATATCAGTTTCAAAAAGAATTGTCGTTTTGGTCTACTTAAAGTTGAAATTTAGAGTCATATTGTGAATGAATGCGCATGTATTTTGCTTCTATGTTGATCCAACTCAATTCTGCTATTCTGATTTTGATGGACTGGATTATTGGGTCAATTCAGTGCAGTAAGGAGAATGGATTTAAGCTGGAAATGCAGGCTACTCAAAATTCCAGTAAAGTTCTGGTGTGTATCAGGTTTTGCAGGACATGTCGGTCGGATTTGAAGAAGTAACTAAGAAAGTAAATTTAGAGGAGATTCAAGATGCATAGATGAAAGTATATTTATTACCATTCTTATTACCAGCTTAAGAAAACATGTGCATGCCCTGTCATTCGCATCTCGCTGTTGGAGGAACCCCAGCTATGACCTGTATCATACAGTGTGTCGTCTATTGCTAGCCTAACATTGTATAAAGATTGTTACACGGGGAACATTGAAAAGCAGCTGTTGTGTGACACTCCATTTACCCAGCGGAAATAATTCTTTTTCGTCGTCTTGGCTTACTGGCTCTGAGGCTGTTAGTTTGCTACCAAAATCTTCAGCTGCATTTTTTCTCGCCCTAGTATTTTGAAAGACTTGTAAAATGGTACGTCTCTGATAGATATGCGATAGCCCTTGAACCCAATATGCTTTTCTATGCTCTATTTGATAGACCCTAGAGAGCGTTGGTCATAGTCAGAACCATTCTATTTGCAAAAAGATATGAATATTCTTATAAATAACTTTCAATGGTCCGAACGGTATTTTCAATTACTGCGTCTCTCACGTTTGTTGTTGGCATTGAGAATATCACGTTCATTCGTTTGCTTGTTTGAAAGTTTCGTTTCTGATCAGTGAACTCATCCATATCGTTAACTTTGTCATCTATACTTTCAAATGGATGAAACAGCTGCTTTAGTTCATTCACAAACAAATTTAATCAGCCAAAACTTAAAGCGTCTACTACACGAGTGTACATAGTGTGTTTACAAAGTAGTTCCTAATACACTATACTCTCTTGAGGCACACGTGTCCTGAATGTGCGTGCAATATGAAGGTGTTCAGTATCTTAGAATATTGCACAATTCTGACAATGCATAAGTATCGTAAAATACTGCACGATTCTGACAATGTAAAGTTAACGGAGATAAAAATTAGCATATAATATTGTATTGTATTGTACTGTATTGTATTGTATTGTATTGTATTGTATTACATAAGGTTACCATAAGACCTCGCACCAGTAACATATATTTTGCCAAAAACACAGTACTAGCACCAGTAGGCTAAGAAATAAATTCTCATCTCAAGAAACCC
Organism: Megalonaias nervosa; assembly: GCA_016617855.1. Classification (NCBI taxonomy): domain Eukaryota; kingdom Metazoa; phylum Mollusca; class Bivalvia; order Unionida; family Unionidae; genus Megalonaias; species Megalonaias nervosa. The sequence continues at coordinate 77,268 of JAECUM010024068.1, forward strand.
CTAATAAATTGGTAGTATTGGTACGAGAATCGAGGTATGTATCATTTTTAGGATAATTTTTTGTAATTCATCTCAACCGCGTGCATTATTTTCAAATACAGCTGTATAATGCGGACATAATCCGTGCAAGTGTCCAGCGTGTTATCAAATAAAAAAATAAAAAATCCCTGTGTGAAGAAAATGCTCGGGTGCTGGGAATATGTCTGATTTGAACATAAGAGCAGTTTTGTTTTTTTTTTAAATTAAATTTTGTTGAACGACACTTTTAAACATTACAGGGTATATTATACCAACGAAACGGGAGCTACGTGCTTTAATAAGAGACGTACCCTGATAGCCGACCCGGGGTGGCCAGATTGATATCAAGCCACGGGTTACAATACTGACACTCTACCAACTGTACTGCCCCATACGTGTGGTATAGCGCAGAGTTTGTGATTTAAAAAAAACCAAAAGAACCTTTTACTCATGTCTCCAGTTATTTACAATGTTCACTCAAATGTTATACCTGTAATTCTGATTTTGTACAGGGGATTAGAGAGTGCTGATGATTAACATACTTGGATTTTTCTTAGAAAGGAAATTTAATTGCTTAGGTATTGTAAAAGAAATTTAATTGCTTAGGTATTGTAACAAAGTAACTGACCGTGTGAAGCGGTATTATTACCATACAAGATCTGTATGGATAATACGGCTTTGAACCACTGCAATAATATTTTTATTTATTCAAAGAAGCTATAATATGAATGATGTCACTCTCGTGTAAATCTCATTAGTAGCGTTATCTTGAGACAATAGCCCTAGTTGCTAAAGCGCTTCTATATTTATCCAATAAACAGATCACCAAAACTACTCCTAACAACTGTGTATACTCAGTCACCTAGAGTAACAAAGAAATAGTAACCTAATGAAACTACTGAGTGCTTGTTATAGATATATACAAAAAATGTATACACACACACATATACTACGGAATACAATATTAATTACTTGTTGCAATCATGCCATTGGTAAAATTGTTCGAGGTAATTATTGTAAAAGTTGTCCAAATCGAATTATCATTTAGTATTGAAATTGATACTATTCAAGGAACGACCTGCATTTTTATTCAGAGATTATTGAATATTACGGCAGCATGTTGACATCAGTAAGAGAAAAAAGTAATTTAGTTTATCTTTTCGAAATAACGGATATATTTACATTATTTCAAAAGGATCTTTTCGAAACAAAGAAAAGAGTCTTGAAATAATGAGAAGATACTTCGGAAATAACGAAAATCTTTTTGTTATAGCAAAAATATCGTTTCGAAAAAACGAAACAATGTTCTTTTTTTTAAAAAGTTTTTCGTGATTTCCAAAGATCTTTTCGTTATTTACTAAAGATCTTTTTGAAAATACAAAGTCTTTTTTATTTTAATAAAAAACCATAAGCAGCAGAGAGGGTGAACCCTACAACTTTGTAGAGACCTTATTTTTGAAATTTAAGGGTTCCTACGAAGGCTGAAAAAAAAAGTTTTTGCCTTAACAGTAAAAACTTCTCTATTGACCAGATTTTTTCTGATTTTTTCACCTGCTGGTCACTACGCGTATGTCGTTCACCCTCTTTGCTGCTATGGTTTTTATCCAAAAATTGTATCAAGTCCGTTACGATATCTTGACCTCGGATCATGTAAATTTATTGTTACAAAACCAAAGGGAGCAGCTTGTGCTTTTGAAAAGAAATTTTTAAATTTGTTCATATCCATGTCCCCAGAACATCAAGTATAATAAATATTTTGCAGCGTATGATTATCAACTCCGTTGAACACAACTAAAATGTTACAGTTATCCCTGATCACTTTTGGAATTTGTGTATAACGCTGTGTAACATAAATCACGTCTGTGTTTTTGTGACGGCCTCGTGAAAATATCCGAGCTGGATTGGATTGTTTGTCCAGCATGACATCATCGTATACCACGAGGTTATTAATGAATCCATCCAGATCATCTACAGATGGCGCTTCATCAATATCAGTAATAAAGTCTATGACTTCACTGTCTTCATGCAACAATTTTGCGTTTTCATTAAAATCTTTAAGTACTTCGTAACATCGCTGATCATCTACAGATGGCGCTATCAAATATAATTTATCCCACTTCAGCCATCTCATTATTAGATTAAGTAATAATTGCGTTTTTCCACTTCCGGACGGACCTATTATAATCATTCTGATAGAATTTGGTAACGCTGGATGGTGCTTTACTGGCTCTTGTTTTCGTGTCGCAGAAAAGTCAATTATATCCATATAATAAATAATATGAATCTATATTGTGTTCGATGCAGAGCACCTACACATACTGCTGAATTAACGACAATAACAACAAAAAATAAAAGACGAGCACTTTCAGGTAAGTGTGTGAAATGTGGCACCAAGAAATATAAGTTTATTTCATCAAAGACAGGTGGGGGGGGGATATTGCTGCTTCGTTAGGAAAATTACCAGGAACTCCATGGGCTAAATACCCCGGTGAGAAACATTTACCCGGATATAATTATTGTGGTCCAGGAACTCGTCTCGATATCCGACTTGACGAACGAGATCAGCCAAAACCCGGAGAGTATCCAGTAAATAAGATTGATCAAGCATGTCACATTCATGATGTTGCTTATAAAAGTCCAGATTTGCAACAGCGGCATCTCGCAGATGTGAAATTGATTCACGCATTAAATTCTATACCTAATAAATCTTTCAGAGAATCTCTCGCTAGCTTTCTAGTAAAAACTGCTATGAAAGGTAAACTAGTGCTAGGGGCTGGTAATTAATTATATAACTATCATAATGGAATCTGTTTATTATTCCCCGAGAGGGTATTGGAGAGTTAAAGCAGCGATTAGTAAACTCGCCAAAGCAGCAAAAGTTTCACGTGATGTTGCTGCATCATGGTTAGCACGACAGGCAATATGGCAAATCTTCCTGAGTCCACCTAAAAGAATTCAGTACGCGGATTTTGATGTTAGCGTTCCTAATGAAGTTCATCAAGCAGATATTTTATTTTTACCACACGATACCATTAAAACACGTAGACGTCAATACACGTATAGATACGCGTTAACTGTCGTTGATGTTGCGAGTAGATACAAAGAAGCGGAGCCATTATCAACAAAGACAGCATCTGAAGTTACATCTGCGTTTGAGCGCATTTATCAACGTGGTGGTCTACGATGGCCACGGTTATTAGAAGTTGATCCTGGTAAAGAATTTCTTGGAGCAGTATCATCGTTGATGAAGAAACATAACGTTAAAATCAGACGAGGACATACTGAAATTCATTGTGATCAGGCAATCATTGAACGATTTAATAGAACACTTGCTGAGCGGTTATTTGGATACCAATATGCAAAGGAAATATCTACTGACTTTAAGGATAGATCTCGTGAATGGGTTACAAGATTACCGAGTGTGATAGCTGCGTTGAATAATGAAATTACTCGTGCAACTTCCATGAAACCTTCTAATGCGATAAAAAAAAAATATATACCCCGTAGCAATGGCTACGGACGACGTGAGTCTTTCTCTCAACCAGTATTAGGTAATGTTACAGTTAGATATTTATATGAACCTGGCGAACTTGAAGGTGGTAAAAAAAGAGCAACCGATCCTATCTGGAGCGTGACTACACATAACATTTCTAGCGTGGTTAGATCCACTGGTAGACCTCCAATATACAGACTAGATTCTACAGCCCCTCAACGCGGATTTGTACGTGAACAATTACAAGTAATTCCTGAGGATACACAATTACCACCAAGCTCAATTTTGTAAACTTCAAGAGCCTCGACGTCGATTACACTCAAGACAGGTCAGCATCACATTATCACGTATATGACCGAGATCATTATTAATTCTGTCTACGGTAAATTGTCTTGGATTAAAACACTGCCATGACATATTACAGTTGCAACTTGCGCAATGATTATTCTGTTGTTGTCTTAGTGTTATAATAAATTCAGCATCAAGATCAAAGTCACGCTTATTTTTTTTTGTCACACTGCTTATAGCTGACTAATTTTTTATTGATATCGACATTGTTAGTGATTTCTTCAGTTATTACGTAATCTATAATAACCCTACGCAGTTGCGATATTCTCTTGACACGAGACACTGCGAGATAGACTAAATTCGACCATTCAATACGATCATCTACAATCCAGATTCTAGTATCAGTTATAGTTAATCCCTGCGACGAGTGAATTGTTATAGCGTATCCTAACGTCCATGGCGATTTATCCATGTTCAACGCGCTCTCAACAACATCAACAGCAACCAACACGATATCATTCAAGACAAGATTCTGTACCCGTGGTGGAACCAAGGCACCTGGTATTTCAACTTCAATATTTTGTCGTCGAGTATCTGCTGGGCGATAACACAAAGGTACGGGTAGATCCGAAAACTTTTCTTTATGTAACGTAAATAATTTCTTTTGTAGTTCATCACGAATTATTTTTCTACTTGCGACTATCAAATCAGCAGGCCTCCATAAAATCCAAAATTCATTCATAGAAGTTTCTGCAATTACTTTACGCAGAATCTCGCATTGTATTTTATCTGGCTGAAGTCTGATTAATCTTTTAAGTTCTTTTAGCGGTTCATCAATAGCTCTATGGTCATCATTTATTTCTTCGTAATAATCTACAAATGTTTTCAACTATTCATGTGGAGACTGTCCAACAAAGGGTGGTGGTTGACCATGATCGCCACACGTAATCACAGCAGTATTCTTCAATAACAACCAATCAAGAAATGTTTTTAATGTTTCTAACGACACCGTGCATATCTCGTCCCATAATATATACCTAGGTATATATTTTTCACCCATCCGCGATGGGGTCCACGTGTCTCCGCACCATCTAAAGAAACTGTGATATGTACATGATTTTACTCCTCGTTCTTTTATTTCTCTAGCAAGTTTATGTGTAGGTGTCAAAACAATTATATCTGAGTTATTATTTATAAATAAGTTAATCGCACGAGTTGTTTTACCTGAACCACCACACCCATTAAGATAAACGGTTTTATGTCTAGATACAGGATCGTACACAGATGGTGCAGATGACTTTGATATTTGATTATTATTTTTGTAATATGTCTCCGCAATTTCAACATCGGCAGATTCAGAATAACTAAGTATATTTTCTTGTTTTATCCTCCACGTCCCCCATTCACCATTACCGAGTTTTAATAAATCTTTATATTTTTTGTGTACATAAAATGAATCCGTAGCAACTCTAACAGCGTAACGAGGAAATCTATTTATCATCGACAATAGATTTATCGAAACATAAGCTAACATCGAAGATCTTAAATGAGTAAATTGCGGTGAGTCGCCATCAAGATAGCTCACAATGGTACCTAGTTTTGTTCCATCTGATAAATAAGCATTACATCGGTTTATAAATGTGTTTTTCTCCGTTGGATCAGCGATTATAAAATCTAGTTCAGCATCGTCCATAATCAATCTTGTACACGCTCGTTTATAATCGTATGAACCACCTTGAGTCAACTTACCGATTATCTTTCTACCAAGATCTTTTGCAAGTTTTTCATCATGTTCATTCCTGCATTTACTTATTTTAATGACATGATCTTCATCAATATCAGGGAATTCTTTCCTGGCATCATCGATATTAAGTCTGTCCGGTTCTGGTAACCAAACTTGCTTCTGTGAACTATACGATATAATCGCTTCAGTTACTCTCAACGATATTAAAAATCCAGCATCAAGCATATATCGCAATAGTACTATCGGAACCCAACATTTTTCTGAAAAATGTCTTCCGAACCAAATATAAGTAATCGCATGGAGATCTTCTCTAAACTCGAATGATTCTACGTGAGCAAATCCTGTTAAGTCAAAATCTGGTAAGGATCCGTTTATCGCAACCCTGGTCATGTCATGTGTAGGATGTCCAAATCTCTTAAAGTATTTAGAACATGCTCCATATCCAAGAAAACTCCCAGGATAACATGCTACCATATCAACCGAGATAACATCACTATAATCGTATTTGGTGTTCCATAATCCACCGTGCCCATAATCTACACAACTTTTCTTGACATCTTCAAGAAATTCCAATCGTGTCGTTTTCCATGAATTTTTCTCCTGAGCGAAATGAGCAGCGACTGACGGAACAGTAAAACAGTAATTCAATAATTGTCTAACTATGACATCATCAGAGGTATATTCACGCCAAAGGCGTTGGGCAAGATGTTCCATTTCCTCATGGAGAGATTCTGTACGATAAATATCACCGTTAGGTCGTACAAATTGATCGTAATGATCATATTCCGAACTCTGAAATAACCAAACAGAAACAGGATCGGTTTTACTAATATTTTTAATAAAATCAAAGATATCACCGTCATAAAATTTAACCGTTCTATCTCGTGGAAATATTGTTACTGCAGCAGTCCATGCGTGCGCGTTATGATCAATAATATTATCGGAGTTCCATTTTTTATATTTTTCGGTTTGTACAAAATCTCTCCGGTTAATGTTTTTACTGCTATTGGAAATCTTAATTTCTTCTCTAGCTCAGCAACGTCGCTGATAGACGTTCCGCTATCTTTAACCGACTCTGCCCATGCATTTATTTTTTTATTTCTTAAATCAGTTAAACCATTACCACGTATCGCGTTTGTAAAGTGTTCTGTAACTCGCTCAGCTACGCAATTTATTCTTGACGAAGTCAGTGATGACAATTTCATCGGTTTGAGATCACCAATATCAGGTTTATTATTCAGCGGAAATATTCCATAGACAACCACAGTTACAGGGTACGATCGCTCATAATGCGGTTTATCTATACCAGTTAGTATTCCTGGTTTAGATTTATTACTTAAGAAAATATTATTTCCTGACTGGACGCGGACGGGATCGCGCTTGTCACGAATAATCCAAATATCTTCTTCCGTATTTACAATAAATTTTATTAAAATAAAATATTTTTGATTATCAAGGTGGTTAATGATTACTCTTCCTCGTTTGTCATTCATCGTATTAGAAATATTTCCAACTCTGAATGTTGACCATGCATGAACTGCACCATCGTCACGAAATTCCTTCTTGGTCTCACGGATACGTTTAGTTATATCTGCATTCGTTAAAGCTAGATCTTGCATCGAAATACTAAATTTATACTCGGGTAGTCTGTCAAGATCGAATCTGGTTGCGTAGGGTTCAATCACGGATAATTCTTCCATATTATAATTAGGGCAAATATATATTTAATTGAACATTAATCTTTTGTATATGATTCAACCAAATCACTGCAACTGGTTAAAAATCGGTTATACGTCTCCGTGTAACAGAACATGTGTGAATGAATACTGTAGTTATCATATGCAATGCGTCAGAAATGGGAGTCTAGGACCAAAACCATGTGTTGTGTGTAGTGCTGGAGTGAGAGGAAAGACTCAACTGTGTGCGCAATGCGGTGGTAAAAAATACAGAGAGTTGAAACGATATTACAATAAAAAATATAACGCTGATTCTCCTATAAAGACCGAAGAAGATTATCTCGCTAGATTTTCAAAAAACAATGATTTAGACAAATAAATATTATATATAAATGGAACAAAATGAGTTTGTGTCACATCCAATCCTTACCAATTATGAAGCATCACGCGATGGCATCATCAGGAATTGCAGGTTGAAAAAAACCAGTCGGTAGTGTTACCAATACTGGTTATCTTGCATTTAATACCAAAGGAAATAAACATTATTTATCACATAGATTTGTGATCGAGTGTTATTTTGGATTGATCAAAGATGGGTATGTGGTTGACCACATCAACGGCAATAAACTTGACAATTCACTTGGAAATCTACGTATTATCACGCAAAGTGAAAACTGTAAGTTTGGGAAAACAGGTCGTGCAAGATATACTGTAAAACCTGTTAAATCAGTGAATGCAGAATCTGGAGAAGAAATTATGTTCAAGTCGATTTATTCCGCTAGTAAATACTTTAATATAGCATCTAGCTCAGTGAAATACGTGGCAGACGGGGTTACAAGATCTACTTTTTCTTTCAAATTTGGGCAGAATATTATTTTCCAGTACTTGGTATCAGATGTTCAAGCGAGACTGAGGCAAGCATAAAACTTTTCAGTATCTTTTACAAGCAATAGTACATGATATTATTTAGCTTGCAATCTGCATTCAGAAAATATTATAAGATCTTAAGATGGTTCTCCAGAAGTGGGTTACATAAACTGTATTCGATGGCACAAAACATTCTTTACTTAATCAGATTTAATTATTTTTTATAAAGTTTTTATTTCGTTGATTTTGTTCTAAAAACTCCGTTTTTTGTTCGAAAATCTCGTTTTTTGCATGAAAAATGACCAAAAATCAGTGAAAATCAGTCAGATTTTGACAAATTCTGAGGGTGAAACCCCCAGGAAGGTTAACGGGAATTAACATTAGGTTTTAAATTTATCGATGAAAAACTGGTTTTTTCCGGATTTTTATCGTAATTCGCTAGCAAAAATCTACACAATACGAGCAAAAGAACTGGAAAAAACCAGTTTTTGATCAACAAATTTAAAACCTAATGTTAATTCCCGTTAACCTTCCTGGGGTTTTGACCCAACGAAAACTAGGAAACTCAACGAAAAACATTGCACAACAAGCACGTGTAATATTATATTTGTCTATGATACCTACTGAAACATAATGGTTGGTTCTTTGATACAATACAGTATGTATATACTTGATATGAAGTATCCACAATGCGAAACATATCCAAATCTATGATACCTACTGAAATATAATGGTTGGGATACAATATCCACCTGTGTAGGTTGCATCAAGCAGAGTATGTTAGTTTTCCCAAGGATTTTGTTTAGCTATTATCACAGTCAATGGTCCATCATTATCGCTGTCATTTTCACTCGTATTTTCACTCGTATTTTCACAATGCTCTCTTAACTGTCTTATACGAAAGTTCATAATCTTTTTCTGTTCGTATCCATGAGATAATTCTAGCTTGATTTTGTCAATAGCGTTTGAGAGAGGCACAAACAATTTTACCTGATCATCAGTGACAGCTGCCAGTGACTTTAACATTCCTTGTTGGATAATTTTCATAAATTTATAATCAGCAGATAGCGTGAATCTGTTCTCGTTCTTTCGTTGTTGTAATGAGTCAAAATCACATAGAATCTTTTCAGCATTAAGATTGTCAGATACATTGATACCGTTATGTTGTAATTTTTTAATCGCAGAAACAATGACATTGATATTTTCAAAATTCATTATATAATAAGTGTATATTTAATATAAAAATAAACAAAAATATACAGCGCGGGGTGATATTCGATCTACCATTCCATAGTTGTATCAGATAAACCTAATGAGGTTCCGAATCTTTGTTTAGACATTTACCCCCAAGAGAACCCCTAAATATCCGTAACCGAAACTTTAGAGGCTCAGAGGGTTGTCCGTACGTGTTATTTGTTTACCCCCGAAAGAATTCCTAAATATCCGTAACCGAAACTCTAGGAACTAAGAGGGTTGTTTATACACGTATAGGTCTTATTTTAGTGACCAATCAGATTCTGTTTATTGCCTTACAAGAATTCCTAGATATCCGTAACCGAAACTCTATAAACTCAAAGGCTGATTGGTCGTTGTGACGTGGAATCTCATTAGGTTTATTTTTAGTTTTGCGATTGTGTCTTTTGGAATGGCCCTTGTGTGGGGTACCCCTTTAGTGAAGTCACAAGGTCACGACCTCATATCACCCCCAGCTGTATATTTTTGATGAGATGATATGACGATGATATGATGATGATGATGATGATATGATGAAATGCCGTCTTGAGTACACCAACCCATAATGATCAACCAATGGGTGATTCACAAAAGTGAATCCACCACGTGTTGACGTAGTGGATTGGTGTACTCTGAAGACGGGGGGGGGGAGCTGGAGCCCCCCAAAAATTATAAATCTTGGCCTAAAATCGCCTCCCGCAGACATATGTCTTTCTCGGGTTTCGAACCATGACCCTCCGGATGAGAGTTTCTACGCGCTATCAATTGAGCTATCGGACCTTGTTATAAATACATACTGAAAAAGTTAGTATGTGTTTACCAATAACCTATTTCCTAAAAACTACAGTAACAAAAACCACAGTTTTCTGTGTAAAATGGGATTTTATATTTCTAATTTCCAAAAAATATATATAATTCTGCATTAACACTGTGCGTAAGCCGTAACCAAGGATATTGATTTAGTCATAGCGGATGTTCTTAAAATAACTTTACGCAGTAATCGGCACACAGATACACAGCCGTTATGGAATAATCAATATGCAGCCACAGTCTTCATAGGGAAAGTTGCCGATTAGCATTGAATGAGACCGCAGGCAAGGTTATATTGACAAGTATATAATATACTGTATTGTATTGTATCATAGACAACATCCGGATATTTTTTTTTTGTTATGATAACGCTCTATGATTTCACATATAGATTTATATTTAGTTCTTCATTTCTTGTGTCCAGAATGCGATTGCTTTGGTCTGTAAGTTTAAAGTGTATCCTTGATAATAACGGATTATGAACTCGCAGGTACACGGGGTTAATTGGCTCTGATACAATTAACCAACCTGGTGGGGCTAATGGGCTAAAACTGTATAATATATACCCTTGCTGGGCTTGGTTAGACTTAGAAAAATCTACCTGATAGCTACCTTCAATAACATCGCATACCAGATTGACTGCAATTGTTGTTGTTATGTTTACAATGCCTGGCGATATATGACGTCCGGCACCAAAAGGGTTGTTATTGTGTTTTAGTATAACCGGTGGTGGGGCTATTTTTCGCCACGATTCAATTACTCCCGGATAATATTCTTCAATAAGATCATTTAATGATTTCTTCATTTCAGCGTTATTTAAATCTGGTATAATGAGTGTTTGTAAATCGTTTTCTGTTATTTTATAATGATCAAGAAATATTTGTTTAGATTCTGAATTTTTGTAACGATTTCCATCGAGTTTAGTCGCAGTGTTTATAATACTTCAATTGGCGATGTATAAATCGAATAAGATCCCATTTAAGTGTTTTATTGGCTCGATTATTTGCTGCTTGACATTATGATCATAATGTTGTGATAATGAAATAAGTAAACTTCTTAAATCATTAAACGTTTTATCGTATTCGGATTTAAGAGCATCTAAAAAATGTTTAATAAATCCTACATCAACTGTATAGAAACTAATCTTCGTCTTGGTGTCTGTGTTAATAATAAATAATGCTTTATTCAACTTGGGGATCCTTTTACCGTCAAAATCGGTAAAGTAATATCTATCGTCGTTTGGAAATCCAAATCTTGTATTATTCCATGGTTGTTTTTTTCGATATTCTGGATTTTTAATGAATTTTTCTTCACTCGTTTTAAATTCATTTTTAGTTGGTTCTGAAATTCCATTATAAACAGGTGCAACTTCAGGCCATCCTAACACTGATCTGATCGAACTTTGATAAATATCTACGAGGTAATCAGGAGAATTTATTTCAATAACCGCTGATAGTGTTGGTTCGTAAGCAGTGATCGCTATTTTAGATTCTTTCCCTGTGATAGATTTAATTCTGCGTTGGAACTCATCATTAATCTCGTCTATTTGATAACTACCCGTTGTAATTCCAACAACTTGCCAATCAGGTGTTCCATCCGGTTTATTCTTATTCGCAAATACTAGTGAATTATTTGCTGGTTGTCCACCAAACGGTTTTGACCTAATATTAGGCCAGCTATGATAAACTCGAAGCTGCGCTAATGCAATTTCCTTTGCTGGAATTGCAGTTGGAAAATTAACGCTAAATTCAGGATTGGTTGAACTTAATGATATCATAGTAGTTTTTGACGGCGTTGTATTAGCTACGATCTGCTGAAGTAATTCTAACGATGACATTATTTAAAATACTCCGTATTTAATAGAGCGGAAATTCAACCCTCCACTTTATCATTAGAATCCACTTTGAATGCCTCATGATAAGTTTCCATTATCGTTGCAAACTCCTCATCGGATATTTTACCATCGCTGAGATACGCCGAAAGATACGATGATAATTTAGAATAAGATGATGTTGCTGTGTGCAATTTCATTATGTACTCGTTTAGTTTATCATTTGTACACGTAGATATTTTCTTAGCGATAATACTGAAAATACCTGCGCATGTTGTTGCCGTGGAAACTATAATTGTTACAACTGCAGGCGCTGTCATCGTTATTGTTGATAGTAATAATCCAGTTCCAGCAATAACAGCAGAAACCGAGTATACCATTATATCAATAACAACCATACGTCGCCGATATTTTTTTACCTTTATCGTGTAATCGTCGATGATATTTTTTAGTTTGGTTTGACACTCACATACTTGAGCGTATCTGTGACGTTGAACGTCGATAAATGACTCTTGATTCATTATATTTATCTAGATAACTAATTGAGGAGTTTCACACACAAATTCCAAACACCACCAGTATAGTGCTCTGGTTAATTTTTTATCAGATGCTTCCAGCAGAAATGTTTCTTCCGCATCTTTATTTATTATGACGGATACAACTCCAGAAAAAGTATCGTTTGAATAACGCCATGGAAATGTAGTAAATATACTGAATTTTGCACTACTAAATACGGACAGTCTGTATACACCAGTGACTTCTGCGGTGTGTTTGAGATTATTATCTTGCAGTGTCCATACTCCTAATCCTGATGCTACTGTGTATACTACGTTGAAGATCTGCTTGTGAGGAATTTTAATAAGATTCGTTTTTTCAATGATATTAGGAATTCCACTAACAATATCGTTGATTTTCATGTTAATGTCGGTAAGTTTTATGTCAACGACTGGTGGAGTTCCAAAAAATTCGTTAATAGATCTGTTTACATTTCTACGAAAATTTAGAAATGTTTGTACATGATTAATATAATCAGTTCTAAATGCAGCAATTCCATCATTGATTGTCGTTAACGAAGTCGTTATTGGAATTTCCTTATCGTCGACGTATTTCTTCGTTGCAGCGTCAAAATCTGTTTCTGGTGTTCTGAGATTATTAATACCATTATTATTCATGTCGAGAAATGCACGCATTATACCACCGCGCACTGACACATACTTGGATTCTTGATCATCGACGTATTTTTTTGTTGCTGCGTCTGTATCTGCGATTGGATCTCCAAGATATGTAATTTTTCTTCCTGACATAATAATGTCACCGGTAAATACATCACCAGTTTTCTTAACATAGTCGTTAACCGATTTACCGGAATCCTGTATTTTACCTTGATCAGTGAAAGTAACGATATTATTAACAACCGCGTTGGGAATTCGTACAAGTACATCTAGTAGTTGTATGTTACTCGTTTTTAATCGTCCTTGTTTGTCCTGAAAAACGACGACTTCATTTTGATCCACACTTGTGATATTTAATAAATCATCGATTTCATTTCTGAGCTGATCAAGAGTTGCATATTTAGATAAATCGACCTTCTTCTGATCTTTGCGAGTAGATCTTCCATAAATATCTACCATTATATTTACTGATATCTGTTTAAGTGTTATGACGTAGTGTAGTGAACGCGTGCACGACTTTATGAGGTGGCGCTGTTGATTTTGATACAGCATCAAGCACAGCGAGGGTTTCACGACCGCATATTGGAGGATCAGTTATTTTTGTGTTGGTAGCGTTGAATACCAGATTGGAATATCGCCGGTAACGTACTCTAAAAATTCTTTTGGTGGTGCTAATCCATACGAATCGAAATAAATAATTCCACGTGGATCAATTGCATATCCGACCCAGTGCGTGCCTGGGCCAGAGTTTTTATCGAGATTAATGATACCGGTTTCAATATTGTTTGGTTTTTTTGGTAATTGATCGCGCATAAAAACACCTCTGAAGTTTTTTATATTTAGTTGCTTAGCAGCATTAAGTAAATCAAAATTGGACATGGGTGATATTAGTAAACTGTCCCGGGAAGTCTTAGACCCTTTCCGTACCACGAATACGGGGTTCCTGGTAGTCTTAGACCCTTTCCGTACCACGAATACGGGGTTCCTGGTAGTCTTAAACCGCTTCCCTTTTTTTTGATTCCTTGTCCGGTTGCTTTCTTTAACGTCATTCCAGCAGCTGTTCCAACAGCACCTAATGCAGCTGCTTTTGCAACAGCTGGGGCTGCAGCTGCTATTAAAGCTGGTATAGCTGAAAGAAGTGGAAATATACCACCCGATTTAGCAACGTCTTTGATGGCGCCCGCAGAAAGATTAAGTTTGACGCCTTTATTTGATTTTTTGGCTTCATTGAAGTTTCTGAACTGACGCTCGGTCAATGATAGTTTATTTGCACCGGTCATCTGTTCTCGCTTTAGCGATATTTTTATTCCACAGTTATTTTTTGATGCTGATTGTAGCTTTTTAATCTGACCAGGAGTCAGACTCACACTAACGTGATGATATGACATTATTAATATTATGAACGATCTAATTACATGTTTAGAAAATATTTTACATATTTTCTACTGGAGCATCAATAACTCTCATTCGTCCACCAACACCTTCGAGTAACATTGATTTATCGCTGAGTATAACTGCGATTGCACTATAATTAGGAATAGCTCCAACATCTCTATTAACACGAGCTCGAAAATGTATATCTACAACAGATTGTCTGGTTAAATCTAAATGTTCTAGTGAAAAGTAATAAATCGGATACAGCGTTGTAAAATCTAGCTGCGATATTTGTAAACCAGTATCAATGTTTTGATCACGTCCCATGAACGACATAAGACGATGATATGCCCGTGCTACATGATTTTGATCGAAATTCAACAAAATATCCTCGGATGGTTCTTGATGCCCATTTATTCTTAATGAAACTTCAGAAACACCGAGTTTATCAAATATCATTATACTTTCATCTTGATCGTTTACTCGTGCAGTATTTTGAAACGCAATAAATATATGTCTTGGTGCAGAAACACCTTGCTGAGAAGCTATTTGCCATGTGAATAGACCATTAACAGCGTTATCTACAGCATCTGTGGTCATAGTCAACCATGACAAAGTTGATTTACCGCCTTGACTCATAAAAGATAGCAACCGGTCTTCTTCAGATATTGACGGAGTCATCACTGGCATCCACAGGGAAAGTTTTGTTAGTACTACTATACCAGCATCAACTGCACCAGGTCGCCAGATTGCATCATTATCAGTGCTTTTTCGTACAAGTACAACTGTGTGCTTAGCTCCGAAAATGACTTTTCTGACATTTCTACAGAATCCAAAGATATGTGATAGTGGAATCGCACATGAAAATGCTCTCCTATCACCTTTTAACATTGCTCGACGTGCTGCAAATCCTAAGTTGAAATTTGCATTCATTGATGTTACTGCAGTGGTATCTGCAGCTCCTCCTGCATCTCTTACATCACCTATAGTTACGTTTCTACTTTCTGGAAAATCAGTTGTATCCTTTGCAAACATCATTGACGGGCCAGCCGATCTTGGATAATCGTCGCTGTATCTCGCAAGACCCAATATCGTCGTGGCAACGTCGACTTCTTTCTGAATTGATTCAATATTTTTTCCGTCGATCATGTACGTAGCGCTATCAAACAACGCCATAATGCCATTATTAACAAAACCAATTCTAACATCAGCGGCATATACTACTGGTGCTGCAGGATTAACGTTATTTAAAATTTCACCTTCGACTTCAATAAATGCTTCAGCGGGTAGGAAATACCTACTTGTATCCTGAACCTGTAGTTCGATTCGTCCACGCTGATTTGGCAGTCGTGCGTCATAAATATAATACTGATAATCGCGCACAGACTCATCTTTGAGAACTGGTGCGTCCATGTCAAACGCGGGGTCAGATATGCGCTTAAACATCTTTATTATTATCGTCTTCGTCTAACACGAAGACCACTCCTCGAAGAGAGACCACTTCCTGCTATCAGACTAGCGGTTATATTTTTTTCCTTTTCCGACATTGGTACATCAGCCAACTCCGCTAGTTTTTGATTAGCGGCTTGATTTATTATTTTACTTACACTTGCTGGCATCACTTCAGTGCTAGCCAATTTCACAGGTTGAGGTCGGGTCGCTTGTGGTCTGCGTATTAATCGTGATAGTCTATCTTTGATTGCTGAGAATGCTTTGCTAGCAATATTACCAACAGCGCTTATACCTTTTTCACGAACAACATCAATAGCTTTCATTCCTAGCTGCTTTGCAATCGGTATTGCTTTTGGGGCTATTCTTCTAAACAGACCCTGAACAACATCACCTAGTCCATCTCCGTAGGTCGTTTTGTATACTGGTAATCGAGAGTTTATTACCCTGACCATGGTAGGTCCACGTGTATTGTGTATGATCATCTTATTATTAAATGACTTTATAACTAATTACATACTTAGTCACTATGATAATCATCGGCGATTTCGTTAATGAGGGACCGATATACATTAATATCCATGATACCGCCTGTAAATAATCGTTTACAAATATCAGCTGCTTCATTAATGATTTCTGATGAATTATTACCAGCTCGTTTTCCTCCAATGAGGATTTCTAGTCGATCAACATCAGCAAGAACGTTATTGGGACAAGTAATAAGACCACTTCCTAAACCACTTCCAGTTGCGCCGGGAGCGTCTTGAAATTCTTCTTCTTCTTTCTCTTTACTTGATTTCGATGGTGATTGTAATTGTTTCATTTTTTCTCGTCGTTCTTGTTCTCGTTGTAGTAGATCTTGTTTTATTTGTTGTACTCGTTGTGGTGATGGTTGTTCTCGTTGTTGTGGTAGTGGTGGTTCAGATCGTTGTGGTAGTGGTGGTTCAGATTGTTGTGGTAGTGGTGGTGTTTTTTGTTTCTTTTGTTGTTTCTTTTGTTTCTTTTGTTGTTTCTTTTGTTGTTTCTTTTGTTGTTTCTCCTCTCTTCTTGATTGAATTAATTTATCAATTTCCTTATCATAATACTGATATAATGGATCATTATCTCTAGCTTGTTCAACATCCATACGTATACGATATAAATATTTTTGCCATTGCTCACTGGATTTAATATCTTTTGCGTGCTCAAGTTTCATTAATTTACCTCTTCGACTAACACTATTCAAAGCAAATTTAGCTAATTGTTGTAGGTCCATGATATTAATTGTCTTAATAGTTTCTTCATAAAATTTATTTTTCAATTCATCAGTACTTATTGCACGACTCTTTTGTTCAGCACCTTCTGCTTCATCATCTTCTGCTTCAGCACCTTCAGGTTGATCTTCATCCTCAAGTATTTCCGGGACTGGCATCGCAGCAGCTATTTCGGCTGGAAGTTCACGTAAAATTTCTTTTGTCTTTTTTGTTCTTCTTGCTATTTTTTCAGTTGCTTCAGCGGTTTTCTCTAACACAGGTTGAATACCTTTAGTGGTCTCAGTGATAGGTTTAAATAATTTTTTGTATCCTCCTCAAATTCAACTTGAGATTCCTGACGCGATTGTAGTTGTTGCTTAACAGAATCACGAACAGGTAGATATTTTTTAATTGCTTTTAGTCGCTCTCGAGCTAATTTAGCTGAGTGTGGTTCTCCAATACTCATTATTGATAATATCTATAATGGCTGTTTAATTTATAGCAGCAGAGAGGGTGAACGACATACGCGTAGTGACCAGCAGGTGAAAAAATCAGAAAAAATCTGGTCAATTAGAGAAGTTTTTACTGTTAAGGCAAAAACTTTTTTTTTCAGCCTTCGTAGGAACCCTTAAATTTCAAAAATAAGGTCTCTACAAAGTTGTAGGGTTCACCCTCTCTGCTGCTCCATACTTAGCGAAATAGCGTAAAGATTTTCGTTAATTCGGAAAAACGTTAGTTATTTCCAAAATATATTCGCTATTTCAAAACTCCTTTTCGTATTATAAATGGTTTGTGCATGATTTAAAAGAATAAATAATGGTATAAAAGGCGAAGAAGAGGTATAACAATTTGTTATATAACTTTTTCTGCATATATTTTGGCACTGATCGGTGCGAAACGTTGGCATGTAAACTTATTTCTCAGTTCTAAAGAGAACTGTGTATCAATAACTTCATCCTTAACACTAAATTGATATCAACACTTGGTTTTTACCCAGCCTTGCACTGTACACAATGCGTATTATAAAGTATATAATTATATGAAATTTAGTCACGTTCTGCCTTTTTCAGCTCGCTTTAGGGAGGATCGCCATGATCGAATTAGAGTTATCATGAAAGGCATCTCATTCTTATTCTATAAATGCACGTACTGGTATGCTGATATGTATGACTTGATTTTGATGATGTGCACGGCTTCACATAGCTCTTGTGACTTTTGTAAGGTTTTCTTCATTCGTCCTTATTCCCACCATAATCACTATACGTTAGATAGTTTCTTTTCTTAGTGTTAACCAGGGTCAATTCAAACTTGGTCTCTCATTATTATTATTATTATTATTATTATTATTATTATTATTATTATTATTTCTGCATTATTATTATTATTATTATTATTATTATTATTATTATTATTATTATTATTTCTACATTATTATTATTATTATTATTATTATTATTATTATTATTATTAGTAGTAGTAGTAGTAGTAGTAGTAGTAGTAGTAGTAGTAGTAGTAGTAGTAGTAGTAGTAGTAGTAGTAGTAGTAGTAGTAGTAGTAGTAGTAGTAGTAGTAGTAGTAGTAGTAGTAGTAGTAGTAGTTTATTTAAAAAATACACTTCCTTAAGAAACATGCGAGGAGGGTGATATCTTCCCTTTTTGCAATTATAAGTATATTGGTGCTTTTCGTTGTTTTTTATTTAACAAATAATTTAGTTCGCTTAAACATTATTTTATCTCATTAATCAGTTGTTGTTTTGGAAAGTATTAGGTCATTTTCCTTAAATTTATGACAGCATTTTGAGAATTGTTTTAGCTGTATTATTCCTTGCCATAATATATTTGACCTTTCCCCCTATCCTATGCTGACGTTCAGCATGGACTACTGGCTCAAATTATTTTCATAAAAAGTTGAAGGACGGTTCTGGCTAACTTGATCTTTGATTTTTATCTCTTAAGCTCTGGCGTTTTCTACCTAACCTCCAACCCACACCCTTGACCATCAGTCCCCAAAAGTATGCTAAAAACTCGACCACCTAGGTCGGTGGCCTTCAAAATGGCAGTTATGGAAAAAGCCTAGGCAACCGACCTTTAAATCTGACGTTATGACAGCATCTCTGCACTACCAGTCTTCAAACGTTTTATGGGAAAAACCTAAACCAATAGCCGTCACATGTTTTTTTTTTTTTTTTGTTTTTTTTTTAGGAAAATCCGACTCAGTGGCTTTCAAATTATTTTAATAGGAAAATGGTTCAATGGTCGTCAGATTAGATGTCATAACAGCTAGAAACCTGGCTCAGATGTCGTCAAGCTAGTTCTTATAACCACGAAAAGCCTTAGCCGTTGATCTTCTGTTATGCATATTTAATTTTGATTGTGTATTGGACCTTGTCAGTAATTGAGGGTAGAGATTAAGCATACCTGATTTTTTAAAAAGATATTTATTTAAATTTTCGTTCAAGGCCTAACCTTTTTCACAAACATAGAATGTTCATGAAGAAAAGTCGTGACCCATATCCTGTGACTTAGGTCAAGTGAAGTTAGTACATAAGGATGTGGTAAACAAAATTATTTCATTCTTGTTTTATGTTAAGTCTGTGGGAACACTTTCAGTTGTGTTAAGTTATCAGTTTTAAAGGAGTCATTTATTTAAATTATTCATTGGAATTACAAAGTGCTCATTGACTTTTTGGACAAACAATACTTAGGGACTGTTGAGGACTCGTTCAAAGACATTCTGGGTTATATCATTGTGGTACATCAAGACTATTTACACATCAAATCAGTCAAGACTGTTAGTTCATCTACATATTCAAGATTATTGGAATTCATGAATACCTTATTGATTATGGATCAGAAGAATATAAAACTGTACAGCAAGGCTTTGGAAAGCCTTCTCCAGCTTACAAACGACAGTATAACTACGGAGCTGGATCAGCTGAATAGTAAAGATAAATGTCAGTTGAAGAAACTGATAAAATGACATTACCTTAGCTGTTCAAGAAGAAAATGTAACAACTTTCTAGTCCTACAGTTATAGAGAGTATGACACAATGTTTAAACATTAATATTAGGTGAAAAATGTTATAACTCATACGACAAAATCACAAAAATCTGTCCAATATATTTCAGATTTAGAACTTATATAAACTACGGAGTTAATGGTGATGTCATATTTGCATTACCCATCGATATGGTGATGCTAATGGATAGTATCCTTAATATAATAACAATTTAAAAACGTCATTATATTAATTTAAACTCGAAATAAATATGAATATAAACACTGACTTGGTAGAGAATATAGTACCAGTAGATGCTAAACAAACGTCAATAATTTGTCGAAATAGAGAACATTAATAGAATAAAGGTTAATAAAAATTATGTAGTCAATCCATAAACAAATATGTCTAATGATGTCAAATATACTAATATTAAAGAAACATTTTTTCCGGATGATGCTAAACGCCAGCTTATTACACTGCCAAGTATGTCAGAGAATGCTGCTTCTGATTTTCCTTTAACACTTTCTTTTAGCTCAGTTGAACAAATACTGTTACGTGTAGGCTCGTACAAATGTAACAAAAGAAAATAGTGAAGTCAACAAGCTTTGCAAAGTTTAACAAAATAATTTAGTTCCCTAGAAAACAAGATAAAAAATATGAAATAGGACTTACGGGTTGTGAAAACAGTCAAAAAATTAATCCTAGAATTGAGAAATATAAGTCCTATCACTAAACAGTTCTAATTGAATCCAGGTTCGAATCTCTGTGAAGTTCCAATATGGAAGACGATAACGTCAGATGAGGTCGTTGTATTGATGGCAACAATTCCTCGTTGAAATACAATTTATAATGTTCTGTTTAGAATTCCAGAATAAATTTCCACTGAATATCTTTTGTCCCAGAAATTTTATAAAAAAGAGCACTTGTTTTGTTTTCTAGAGAATATGAATTATTAAGTCCCGAAAAATAGATAAACTTCAGAAAAAACTGGCAACAACAATAAAAACCTCTTAAGCCCTCAAGGTTTAAAATACGACTGAACCAGAAAACACTGAGATTGAGAATTAAACCCTCAGTTTTAGATCACATAGTGGCCTACGTGGTCACCCAGATGGAACAACGCAGTAAAAGCGCACAGCCGATAGACACGTTAGCCTTGAAATAACTTAACGAATCTTACTATAAGATTCAATAAAAAAGTTGTTTACAAATTAGAGCTATCACGCAAGCAGAACATGACCTTGGTAATAGCCAATCATTTTCGCTTAGTGTTTACAAAACGTCTCAACCAAGGTGAGCTAAAAATATTGATAATGTAATACCTTTTATGTTCAAATCAGGTCAAACAGAGAAGTGATTTTTCAAAAATAGTCAAATCCCGTAAAAATTATCATTATAATAAAATGTAATTAAACAAAAATAAAATGAAAAAAAGAATTTAAAACTAACACACAAGTAATTTAATTACATATTCGTAACAATACTCAACACTATTTTTCATACTTTTGGGGAATCTATCAGTGCATAAATGCTACATCCACCACCGCTTCTATTGCTTCGTGCCGTTAATACTTTTACAAGATCTGCTGTGCTTAGGCCAACAGTTGGTGCTAGAATACCATTTGCTGCAAAAACAGTAGCAACTGTTAGATACCTTTCTTTCAACAACCCTTTTAATTTCTCACCTAATGATAACCATTTTTAACCTCTAGATGTATTTTGTTTATAAATTCTTTACAAATTATTGTTTTAAATATGTTACATTCTAACTATTTGCATTCTTGGGATTTCATTTATTTTTCAGAAGTTTTTCCAATTTTTGTGTTTTAGCTAGATCATTTTCCTTAACAATGTCAGTTTAATATATGCTATTAATTTGTCAACGAAATAACATTGTACTTTAAATGGTTTGTCTTTTGGAATGAATAATTTGGCTGCATTTGCATGAACTCTTATTTCTTCATCTTCTAGAGTCTACAGTAACCTAGACCGTTTTTGATCTACCATGGTTTCGAAGTGTTCAGATATGAAAGTCTCTCTGCGTTTACTTGCTCGTCAACTGGTTCATTTGTATTAATTTTCTGCAATTCAGTGTCCTCGCTACCTACTATTGATTATCTGATTATAACGCCCGGTTCTGTTGTAATGTCGCAGGATTGTTTCTCTGGTGTTTACCAAATTCTTCCACTTTTTTCGAACTTATTCTATCAAAACAAAACTTGACCTACATACTAAATGATAAGATTTTATCTTGTCTACAATTTTTCAAAACTCTGGTTTTAAGTTCACCTGTTTTTGGTAATACTGTTTTGTATCTTCAATAGAAAAACTATTATCATTGAAGTCATAAACTAATTAGTTTATTGAAAATTTTATCTGTAATATATTCTTAATATAGATCAATTAGTTCCACATGTAATTGTTGAAAGGCTGGAAACGGATCCGCTGATAAAATTACCATATTAGGAATTTCTGGAGCAAGAATATTTGTTTTATCAGAATCAGCATGACGATTATCACAAGTAGTTGTTTTTACCAGGATCTTCAATCAAGTGACCACCATCTTGTACTATTAAAATTAATAAAAATAAGCTTGAAAAGGAACTAGGCTTTTTAGAATGTAAGCAAGAAAGTGATTTCAATACTATAAATGAAGACGTAATAACCAAAGCCTACACACAATTAATTAAAATACATAACAAACAAGGAAATGACTGGCAGAGTCTTAACTGAATTGGAACTAGATAAAATGGATTTAAAACAAATCAAGAAATAACACAAAGTTGTTATAACGCTGGATCTGCTAAAAATATCAAAGTCATCGTCAGATGCAGTTATCTTACGTCAATTATCGATTAGTAAATGTCTTCCAATTGATAATTTAAATGAATGACAAGAAGAGTTAAAAGAAGACTATTAAACAACAAACGGAATTAGATATTTTTGATGCTTTAATCTTGAAGGTTTGGGTTACCAGTTTCAGCATTCATTCCAAGCTTGTTAACTGTTAAGAACAGTCATTTCAATAAGGACGACGTAAACCAGGACGTAATTTATAGAACCACTGAAGCGATTAGTATTATAAATTAGTATAAATCAGAACTACTACATACAAATTTTAAATAAATGACGACAATGAATATTTACGCTAACCAAGAACTGTATTTAAACGATCTTTACTACGATCCTAAAATTCCAAATGCTTTCACAACTATTAATCAATTGTGAACACAAATTAAATAGGACGCAGGGTTGAATAGAGTATAGAATCAATGGGAAAAGTGTCACGGGCTAAAATCGATAAAATATTCTGACTAAAATAGTCTACTTGCTATTATGTATAAACAACCCAGAAAATGATTCTCCAATAGTAGAGTTTACGACACACATGTTGATTTACATCCGTATAAAAGTTTCATAGATTGTATCATCGATCTATAGACATGTCGCAAATTGAAGCGCACAAGGAAGAAAATTTGTCTAAAGCATAGATCACCGTATTTGGCTATCGGACAACAGATTCTTCTGGGACGCCCAAATATTACAAAGCTGAAAAAAAAAACATCATGCCATCAAAATATAAAAGTTTATTTTTCCTAAATGCTTTCTTCCTGATATCACGGAATAGAATTTTATATTCACAGACGTAAATTTAGAAGACCTTGTATTGTTTAGATTAAAAGATTAAAAGAAATATTGAAGAAATAATTTAAGAGGATCAATTTTTTTTTAAACATTAAAACATCATAAAAAGGAAGAAATTGTTAACATAAGTTTTGGTTGAAAGAAAATAGTGCTATGTACATAGCAAAAGATTTGCTTCACACAAAATATCAAACTAGCAAAGATGAATGTAATAGCATCCGCCAAGTCGTCTTCCAAGTAGAAGAGAAACAAAATGGACTGTGAATGAAACCTATAAAGAACAGCTACAAGAAAGCTCAAAAATTTGTTTAATAAAAATTGAAATGAATATAGATCTGAAGCTGGGAAAGAAACTATATGGAATTAATTTTGTTCTTTTATGTTTGTGTATTTTAATTCAATTGGACCATAATTATGGAACATAATAGGCACAAAAATGAGAGATTTGCATTAAGTAACCTCCAGCTAGATTTATCGATTCAGCTCGTAAGAAAGGAAATATTTTAAGATGGGTACATCATCATCATCATTATCATCATCATCATCATCATCATCATCATCATGTAGATCGGCATCATAGAAATACCAGCTAAAAACACAATGAACACAAATTTAAATAAAGTTATACAACTGTTTCATATGCTAGATACAATTTTTTTTCTTCAGGAAACATGTTTAGATACGCAATAGACTTTAACAATAATGGCGACAATCCGGATAGAGTTATAGGAAACGCTTTTGTAATAAGAACACTAATGGTATAAGATAAGTACAATTGTATGGGTCAATCACTAAAACAATTTGCTAAAAAGATATCGAAGAAAACTCACAGCAACGACAGAAGCCAATGGTACAGCGTACATACTTTACATATATTTATATTATATATAAATACACATGATCGCATTTCCAACGGAGTAAAGATTAACTGCAGGCAACTGCTTATTGACAGAGTAAATGAACTCTACACATTCCTGTCTGGTGCGTCGGTTACAAAATGTAGTTCTTTACCTTTTGAGGGTAATCATATTCCACTTTGCAAATTGATAACTTGCTTCTTTTTTAACTTTTATTTTCATTCATATCAAATAATAAATTTAACACACACACACACACACACACACAAACACAGACACACACACTTATGCACATACAAACACAGACACACACACTTATGAAATAAACATGAAAAATGGTTTCAATGAAGAATTTTGAGCACGAGAAACACAGCATGGTTAGCTTCTTGAACACTGAACGCGCAGCCCTTCAGTTACCGGTGAGCATATTAAAGCGAGTGGGAAATATAAATTAAGCAAAATGGCCAACCAACCAGAGGTATTTAAAACATTAAAAAATACGATCTAACTCATTATTTTGATTTAATTAATATTGCTACCGACCATACATTTGTTTCCATCCTGCATTTCTATCTTTCTCCTTTCTTTGGCCCATTTGACTGTAGACTTTACCATCATTCATCGGTCAACATACACCGTCGCATGACATACGGATTTTCTGCGGTATCTTCGTCCTAGAGAGAGAGAGAGAGAGAGAGAGAGAGAGAGAGAGAGAGAGAGAGATGGGCGGATTGGGTAGACTTACCATAAAAGCAATTTTTATTGTCCATCCCAGTGTTTCTTTGTTGGTCGATTAGTCTGCTGCCTTACCAACCAACACATTGAGGTGGGAAGGAGAGCGGTTTTCGGACATTTTAACATTAAATATACTAGAACCTTATTAATACGTTTTGTAAAATAGGAAAAACAAACAAACAAACAAAACATTCAATAGATTACAATATGTGTGTGCGTCCTAAGCAAGAAATGTACCGTACAATCTCGACAGGCTATTGCAACTTTGCATTATTGGTATTATTGAACGCTCTTTAAATCACGTGAAGGTGTAAACCTAATCGTTATGAAGACCCAATTTCTTGTAGGTTACTTGGTGCAAGTTCATTTTCAACGGTTTCATCAGGCCCAAAATCTTTTCCTCTTTCACTCCACAGGTTTCCCAGTATTTTTTTTTTTTTTTTTTTTTTT
>JAECUM010024069.1:0-17878 GCA_016617855.1 Megalonaias nervosa
ATATATATAAGTAATGGAGTAGCGTTGGCGGTAATATTAGTAGTTGTAGTAGGAGGAGAAGCATCAGCAGTAGTATTAGCTTCTGTTCTTGATATTGATGATGTTGTTGTGCTTGTTATTATTGTAATATCTGTTTAACGCTCAGAAGAATCTGTTTAAACTTAGTGTAAGTCCTATTATTCCATTATAGTAATATTGAAGGTGGTGGTAGTAGTAGTAGTAGAAGGACAAAGATGACGACGACGAAGGCCAGGAGTGTAGTTGTAGTGAATTAGCAACACAGATAGACAATTTTAGATTTTCATAGTTCCACGGCAGGGGTGATATTGTTAAAGTTATCTCGAGCACGGGTCCTCGTGTGTTCGAGTTAACTTTAATAATATCACGATTTCCTAGAAAAGAAAAATGTTACCTGTAGGCATTTGAGGAAAGACGCATTTATTCACCTTTGATCTATATGTACTTTTTACAGTAATTTAATTTAGGTAGTAATTACATATTTGTTTCCTTGATACATAACTTTATGCTATGCTCACTGAATATAATACAGTTGCCATTGTGCCGAGTGGTCCAAAGCGCTCGCCTTTACCGATCACTGCCATCTATCCTCTGTCTGCGTGGGCTCGAGTCTCGGCTTCGGCCAATGTGAGAAAGTTTGTCAGTAACTTACCATAGGTCAGTGATTCTTGCCAGGGTTTCTATTGTTCTTCCTCCACTAGTTATACTGGCCGCAATGTATGGCCTATCGTGTGCTGAAGAATGGCGTTAAACCCACAACAATTGAACATGGTACAGAAGCTATTAAACAAGGCACAAAGTAACTCCTATAATCAGAAACACAATATACAACAAACTTTTATTGTAAGATATTAAGAGTGTAAATTGCGTAGGATCTATAGTTGTTGACGAAAATGTTTACGAATATGTAATTTCTCACTGACTGATGGGGTTAGGAGGATTCTTAGAAGAATTATTTTCCATTGGATAGGTTAGGTCAGGTGGGCTTTTTACGATGTGGGACATTTGCGAAAAGTCATGTAACTAGTACTAGGAAAATGCGTTTTCACCCCTTTTGCTTGTATATAAATAGGCAGATCTGTGTAGACAGTCTTATTTCTTATATTCTTGTTGTAACATCAGTTTTCAAACGTATTTAATGTTGTGTTTAGATATTATTTGAGAGAAAACATTTGTTATAACATTCATTGGAAATACAAAGTACTCATTGGACTAAAATAGTATGCTGGGATTAATTTGAATTATTCAAATGAGTTCTGGACAATGCTATTTTGAAACATCAGGACTGATTGCAAAGCAGTGCATTCGAAAATCTGAAATTAATTCGGAACATTCGATTCTTTTGGATGTGAATAGAACATTTTTGGGATTATTTTTGGATTCAATTCATAATACTTTAAGTTCCTCTTATATGTTCACTCTTTAACTTTGATAATTACATTTTTTTTAAAAAAGTTTTGCATAACTGGTTGGTTTTGCTTATTTCTATTACTTACTTGATGACCATAGAGACATAACATCATGTTGACCATTAAAATTAAAGTCTACAGAAATTATCATGGGATAGATATTCAATCCGATGTTCGCTGGTGATGGTGTTTTTGGATGAAATGATCATATTTGGCCATGTAGTTTTGGACTTGTTCGTTGAGGATTTCGATGAGGAAAGTGGTTTAATTTCCAGCCACATTCTTGTCCTGAGCGCGATGAACGATTTCTGCCAAAGCTACTTTCCAGTGCGTGTTTGTATTCCAAATGCATGGCTTGACGTAATTTAGGTGTGAAACAATATTTTATGTTATTGTCAAACTCGTACATAGAAGTGTCACTAGATAATGATATATACAAATAATTATTGATAGTTCAAAGGTTATGAATTCGGAAGTCTCACTCCAATTAAAAAGGATGATTTTCAAAGAGGATTCCACTAAAGGGCTGCTGATGTGAATGAAAGAGTTATTGCTTTAACTTGCTTTGGCGAATTTGTTATTACTTACGGTATATTTCAACGAAGGAATGGGAAGAAGATGAGTAAAACAGTCCATAGTTGTTTATCTCCTCGTTGCAAATGCATATTTCAAATGGTTGCTTCAATGACATAGTACAATACCAAGTTTTGGCAGAACAAAAAGATGATTTGAGTTTAAGGGACATGTTCTTCACATCACACATACAGTGGTTGCTGTTGTTGCTGTTCTTTGCAGTTCTTGAAAAGATGAGCTTTGTGAAGTTGATGTACATGTGTTCGTAATTTCTGCTTCGTTTTAAATGACTAGTAAGAAGCAATCCAACAATTAAAAATCGACGAATATCTTTTCAAACAAATGTTCACTTCTTAGAATCGATGTCTTCCCTTTGTACGTGTTCCTGGGTTTATAATGCTTTCAATAACGTATACGTCGTCTTTAATCTTAGTCACTCATAACTATGACAAGTCAAACGTTCTTATAAACTTTTCCTTTCATATGTTCCAGTTTATGGTTATATTTTTCCAGTGTGAACCAAACAGTCTGTGTTTAAATTGTTTATGGAATGATGCCTGAGATTTTAAATACCATCCTATTGCTTACACACACTATACCCGAAAACGTACTGATATGCTATTACACAAAAGGGTAAGAGTGGTTAAGAATGTCGATGCGTTTGCCTGTTTACCATCGTAGAAAGCGTCCACCATTTTATTTTAAAACACGTTTTAAGGATCACACCAACTTTGAACTTATTTTAGAATTCAATCCTTTTTAGATTTGTTTGCGTATTAGTATATAAATTTTAGTATTACTATCTATTTACATTTTTTCTATTGTTTCCAGTTTTCGCTGAAGTCAGTTTCGAAATTTTAGTACCACTTTTAGTTGAAATAATTTTATTTCTACATGTTCCCGTAGAATTTCAGTCTCGCTAAATCTGGTGCAATTTCGGAATGTTGGAACTATTATTAGTAAAGTCAGTTTTTATAGTATACCTGGATATATTTCTCTCTTCGCTACAGTAGGTGACAGTTTCGGAATTTTACTACTACTTTTAGTTACGTCGATTTTATTGTTTTTTTTTAGGAATTGGTTTCCTTTATTTAAGCTATTTATAAGAGCAAATTTACTGACACATCCAGCATGATCTGCGGCTTAGGTATTGCTCTGCGTATAAATCTAGGATATATGCGTATAGCCATAAGGCAGCAGGTCACTACACACGAGCAATGATGGCATAATGAAGAGTGTTGGGCAAGAGATGACTGGGTGTTGGTCACTATACCAAGTGTTGAATAGTATATGCGGAGTATTCATAACTCTACACAGCGTGTTGGATAGTATATTACGGTTTTGGTCATTACACACGTTGTGTTGGATATTAGGTGTAAGATCGTCCGTACACACTTCTTTAGATGGTAAATTGTGGGGTGTTGGATAGTAGATCAGATAGTTATCGGTCACATAACACGGCGTGTTTGATAGTATCCGTGGGGTATTAGTTACTAAATATGTCTTATAGAACTGATACTAACTGAGAAAATACAACAAGCACTTTTACTATTAAGTCTAATTAATCATAGTGTTAAAATACACTGGCGATGTACAAATAAACTTGATGAAAATACATACAGAAGAATGAGCACACAAGCAGCTTTCATATACACTGGATTATGATTTCTCTATTTCGTCTCGCCCTTTCAGTCTCAGATATATTAAACAATGAAGTCTTGGCAACATAGTATCCTTAACTAAGCCTTAAAATACAAAAGTAATAGAGTACTTATAACGTTATTAACAGAACTCGTCTTGCCTATTCAGGACTAATAATAGACATAATAGATTACGTAAAAACACACATTATTAATTGTCTTGGTATAGTGGATAGATAAGGGAAGGGTAGAGATATATTCTGAACAATACTTTGGCCATGCATGACAAAATAGGATGAAAAGGCAATCGACATAAGTATTCCGAGTTGACATAGGAACAGAACGATTTCAATATCATACGTTAATATGTACACATTTATTTAATCTAATTTGCACGTTAACAGTTGTGTAATTAAACAAATTACTAACTTTGCTTTTATTAAATTTTTTGAGATGCTTCTTACATTCATTCTCTGTTCTTATTTTAGCAAGATATTGACATTATAAAAGATAATTACATATCTTGTGTGTGGAAGCACACAATTCACATTTTCTTTCAGATAGATCCTAATTTTCCAACCTTCCAGTTTGAATTGGAAACCGATCAATCGTTGTTCGGAACTAAGTTAAAATTATTATATACTTATGTGGCTTACATGTTAAAAGGGCTCAAAAGGAAACGATTTTAAAAATATCCGATAGCTTCCATTTTAAGAGGCAGAATAAACACTAGAATGCCAAATTTGTATATAGCTATTATCTAGCCAGTCGTTAGAGGGGAATGACGGATATAAAAATCATACTAATTCCTAGATCACACAAAATTTGTCTGATAAAGTAAAGTCATTTAAAATTGCATATACTTGCAGGTGCATAGTAGGGCATAATATCTTATACAATTTCTGCAATTTTCATTTCCTCAGCAACAAGTCTACCTCAAAATATAACAGCCCTAATTTGATATGAATGTTCGTAGAAAACCTATACATTCCTCCAAACAACATATATAGTGTCGTACGTTTTCATGAAAATAAAGCCCTTCGTAAGAAAGCATTGTGTACATGTTCCACAGTGGAATTATCCCTAACACTGCAGATCTCATGTCTATATAACAATGACGGCAAAACAGTATTCTGAAAATGTTTCTGTTATGAATTCAATGATATAGACAAATTTCTTATTCTTTTACTGAGGACAAACTATGCTTTGTATAGCTTGTTCACTGATTTCTTTTCTGTCTAATAAAAGGAACCATTGTATTTATAAACGACACTAAATATAAAAATTAATCAACTATTTCCCAGTGAAGTATGTTTCTAAATAATAAATGAGAAACGGTTATACCGTCTTGATCTCAAATATTACTCTTTGTATGGTCTTTTCTTTCAAAATTCACCTTTAATGTCCATTGCCTGCAGTATATACGGAATTAATTCAAAGTTTTCTGAGGATCTTCTGCGTTATCTGCAAGAAAAACTGTATCATTAAATTTTAGGGCATAATAAATGCATGCGATGTTCTCTATTACAAATTGTATTACACAGTTATCTACCCTTTATCTTCCTGTCTGGTGGGCCAGAAATAGTACTGGAATTGTCATATCAGGTTTATGTAATTAACATAACGATTATATTGGATACATACTGTTAGTTATTTTTTTATTTTTTTTAAATTTATGTTCAACTTTCCGCACATACTTGGCTCCAAGTGCCACGGGAAAAGAGCTCAGAACAACACAGGTAAGTTCAAATTACCGAAATTGGTATTAAAATGATTTAATTTAACCATACATGACGTCGTTTCATCTTAAAGCTCTACAAGTGTAATTTAAAAAGTTTTGATACTTTTCAAAATGAGCATCAGATGTTACATGTGCATGATCGACATATATAATAAGCTAAATTGTATTACTGCGTTGTATTATGTAAAGTTTAAGCAGGAAATTACAATGCAGTTTTCTCCTCTGGGTCATTTACCGTCACGGACCCTATACACTATAAATTCAGCACACGATGCTTTTGAACCCGCCATGATCCTATGCACCAATGCCGACATGCTTTTTTCTAACTCCCTATCTTTTATAAATATTCTTTTCAATAAATATTATGTCACCTAATTCCATGCCATATTACTCGAATTATACCTTTTCTGACTGCCTTTTCAGTATATAATTAACATAACCTTGAATAATTACCCACTAACTTGACTGTTAACTTCTGTACCTGTCTTCGTTGAAAAGTCGAGTCAAAAGTAAATCAATATAACCTAGTTAGACTAGAATCATGACTAAGAGGACGTATCGAGGTAAATTACTAATAAACTGAATAATTTTGTCCAATATTTCTTCCTATAAATGTCTGAAACATGGACTTACACTATGGAAACGTTTCAGGGTTAAAATAGATAGTTTTCATATCAGTTTTAGTAATTTGTCCTTCCCTCTTTGGTTCGAAGCTTCTCTTCTGTCAACGATTTAGCAAATGGAGACCAACATGTGAAGTGAGCTGAACAGAAATCGAAATTAAACAGTTAATGATATGAACCCAATATAATCATTATGTTAATTATACTGAAGGGACTTTGTCCATACATCGATGAACACCAGCTTAGTAATGACTGTAAGCTTCTCCAGCGACCTAAGATTATTCGACAATCATTAACAATAATTTTTGTAACAATTATTATGAGGAAAACAATACTGTCGTCTTTATAAATCTTTGAGAGTTTCAGGATTTAATGAAACCACGCCTAAAATACTTTCAAGGCTCTCTGAGTCTACACCGACATTGAACTTTTATGAGATTTTAATGAACTGAGCCAAATTTATTAGAAATAGAAAATAAACATTTTACAATTAATTAAGCCCAGCTACATTGGAAACTCTTCATAATATCTGTCTGTGTTCGATGATGATGCCCTAATCAATTCTAGCGGCGATCTTGATGCTGTCAATGGCACTGGGGGAGGGGGGATCGGAGGGGCCGAGGCGGCCTCGATTCTCCAGTCGGATGCTTCATTGAACAGACAATGATCTTTTCTTTCTTCCTTATTTTGTTAGCTTTTCACTCAGTTCTCCACAAATATTCTTTCTTGTCTATTTTCATTTTTATCACCTCCTTTGTCGTTCATCTTTGAGCTTTATATTTCATTGCCAAATGGCAATTCCTAATTAAGAGATTTTTCACTTAGACTATTCAATCATTCACTTAGACTATTCAACAGTTCATTCAGACTATTCAACTATTCATTCTGATTCTGACTATTCAACCATTCACTTAGACTATTCAACCATTCACATAGATTATTCAACAATGCACTTAGACTTTTCAACAATTCACTTAGACTATTCAACAATTCATTTAGATTATTCAACAATTAACTTAGACTATTCAACAAGTTTAAAATTTTGCATTCAATCTTAAATATCATCGGGCAAAATTCCACATATATTTACAATATTTTTCTCGGCAAAGGAGAAGTACGTTATAAGCCATTTACTATAATCATTTCCTTCAATACCGTACATCTTGTCATCTCTAACAATAAATTTATGAAATAAAATATGTTTAAAATATTTATATCTTAATATCTTCTATCAAAACTTGATTTACAACAAATTCAACGTCATCCCAGTCTGTACAACGAACTCGTTATCTCCAACATTCATGTGTAAGGATTCTACAGCTTACGAGAATACTGGATCATCGAGAAAGATTTAGAGATTATATGTCTTAAAAAGCTTTTGAAATATTACTCTCCTGTATTTTAAGTCCCAGTTTACAATACTGTTAGGTGCTTCTTGTTAATACCCCTCAAAGACCTATGGATGTGATCAGTTCTACATTTTCTTGTTCGATTACACTTCTGCGCACAAGTTTGACCTGAAAACTTGGGTTACACCCTTAAAAGCAGAAAAGGGTCATTCATTGGTAGATTTTGAGCTCTATCAGATGCGTATTCCAATGAAAGTGAGTGTCACTGAGCAATGTTTTCAGTATGTTTGATTACTTTTGTCTCTGCTTTACGGCACAGAAAATCGCCATTTCGAATATTTCTGAAACGCCTTCTTTGGTGACTGCCGAGCATTCAATGAACTTTTCAGACTTGTTGTCCTTAACTAACCTATCTCCCTCAAAAGTGCACACTTGGGTATCAATATTGCAATCTTTTGTGGTTCTCTGGTCGGTTTGTGTGGCCACAAGGATGACTAGCTTCTTTTTCTTACTGCATACGTGTTCCCGGATCTTGTGGAACCATTAATCTAGTACGCTGTGGAATGACTCTCGATCAATAGCAGAATAACAATGACTTCACTCTCTTCATATGTTAAAACCCTCAGTCCCTTGTATTCCTGCTGCCCCGCCGTCTAATATGTTGACAGTGTATCTGTCGCCTGCCACCAACTGACTGCCTATAAAACATAACGATAATTTCAACGATATTACTTAATCCCATGAGGAATCAATAGGTCATCACAACATTGAACAGCAAACCCGCAAAATTTCAAAGTCATTTTACGAGAGGAATTTAAGATAATACAGAGTTACTATCAAACTGGAAATGTTCGTATTTTTGAGTTAAAGACAAATTATACAGATGATGGAAAAATGTATGCACTTACCGGCAAAGTTATTAAAAAATGTAGCTACGTATTTCTCGGGCAGTTTTTCCTTCATGAATTTTAAAGCTAGGCTGGTCTTGCCAACCATTCCATCTCCAACGAGAGCACACGTAACAATGTTGTTCTTAGAAACCAAATTCACTCCCATCTTCACAGCAAAGGTATATAAGATATTGTGAAAGAGTAAAAATAAGTTGTTTAGTTCTTGTCTGGGTAGTATTGCCCTCGCTATATTTCTTTGATGTGTTATGTTCCTTGGGTGTTAGTAATATGCTGCATTAGTTGACAGCTCTCATTTATATAGACGGTTAGATAGCCGTTGGCGACTGGGTCATCCAGCATGTTAGTCAACCCGGAGGGTATTATGTTTATATTTTCTCACTAACTTCATCCCCTCGCGAAGCGAGTACACAATTTTTGTATATACAGACAACATTAAGCAAATGACTAAGTGAAAACAATAACAAAAAAGTGGAAAATGCACTGTTACGCCTCTCCATGGATAATTGTGAACTGAGCGTATAGTAAGTAGATGGACGTTAACTGAGAACTGGGCGTAGTGTGGATGGTAACTGGGAACTGAGAGTTATTTTGATGGTACATATGAACTGGGCATAGTGTGGATGGTAAATGGGAACTGGGCGTAGTATGGATGGTAATTGTGAACTGGGCGTAGTGTGGATGGTAACTGGGAACTGAGCGTTGATTGGACGGTAACTGGGAACTGGGCGTTGTGTGGATGGTAGTGCTGATGGTAACTGGCAACTGGTCGTAGTATGGGTGGTAACTAGGAACTGGGCATAGTATGGATGGTAACTGGCAACTAACCGTTGTTTGGACGTTAACAGGGAACAGAGCATTGTTTGGATGGTAACTGGGAACTGAGCGTTGTTTGGATGGTAACTGGGAACTGAGCGTTGTTTGGATGTTAACAGGGAACACAGCGTTGTTTGGATGGTAACTGGGAACTGAGCGTTGTTTGAACGGTAACTGGGAACTGGGCGTTGTGTGGATGGTAACTGGGAACTGAGCGTAGTGTTGATGATAACTGGGAACTGGTCGTAGTGTGGGTGGTAACTGGGAACTGGTCGTAGTGTGGATGGTAACTGGGAACTGGGCATAGTATGGATGGTAACTGGGAACTGGGTGTAGTATGGATGGTAACTGGGAACTGAGCGTTGTTTAGATGTTAACTGGGAACAGAGCGTTGTTTGGACGGTAACTGGGAACTGGTCGTTGTTTTGGATGGTAATTGGGAACTGAGCGTAGTGTTGATGGTAACTGGCAACTGGTCGTGGTGTGGGTGGTAACTGGGGACTGGTCGTAGTGCAGATGGTAACTGGGAACTGGGCGTAGTGTGCATGGTAAGGGAACTGGGTGTAGTATGGATGGTAAGTGGGAACTGGTCGTTGTTTGGATGGTAATTGGGAACTGAGCGTAGTGTTGATGGTAACTGGCAACTGGTCGTGGTGTGGGTGGTAACTGGGGACTGGTCGTAGTGTAGATGGTAACTGGGAACTGGGCGTAGTGTGCATGGTAACTGCGAACTGGGTGTAGTATGGATGGTAAGTGGGAACTGAGCGTTGTTTGGATGTTAACTGGGAACAGTGCGTTGTTTGGACGGTAACTTGGAACTGAGCGTTGTTTGGATGGTAAGTGGGAACTGGGCGTGATATGTATGGTAACTGGGAACTGACCTAGTCTGGATGGTAACTGGGAACTGAGCGTTGATTGGACAGTAACTGGGAACTGGGCGTTGTGTGGATGGTAGTGCTGATGGTTACTGGGAACTGGTCGTAGTGTGGATGGTAACTGGAAACTGGGCGTAGTGTGGATGGTAACTGGGAACTGGGTGTAGTATGGATGGTAACTGGGAACTGAGCGTTGTTTGGATGTTAACTGGGAATAGAGAGTTGTTTGGATGGTAACTGGGAATTGAGCGTTGTTTGGATTGTAGCTGGGAACTGGGCGTGGTATGGATGGTGACTGGGAACTGGGCGTATTATGGATGATACCTAGGAAATTAGCGTAGTGTGGATGGTAACTGGGAACAGGGCGTAGTGTGGATGGTAACTGGGAAGTGGGCGTAGTGTGGATGGTAATTGGGAACAGAGCGTTGTTGGGATGGTAACTGGGAACTTAGCGTTGTTTTGATTATAACTGGGCACTGGGAGTGGTATGGATGGTAACTGGGAACAGGTCGTAGTGTGAACGATAACTGGGAACTGGTCGTAATGTGGATGGTAACTGGGAACTGGCCGTAGTGTGGATGGTAACTGGGAACTGGTCGTAGTGTGGATGGTAATTGGGAACTTGGCGTAGAGTGGGTGGTAACTGGGAACTGGTCGTAGTGTGGATGGTAAATGGGAATGTAGCTTTGTTTGGATGTTAAGCGGGAACTACGCTTTATTAAAATGTCTGTCTGAAGTCAGATTTTAGAAAATAGTGTCACCTCAACGTGTGTATGAAAATGAGTTGCTATAAAGAATATGTACATGTAACGACAATGCTACTCAACTGATGACCGGAGATGATGGACAAGAGTAGCAATGACGTATCATTCCTGTTTTCATATTGCGAAATTTTTCGTCATAATTATGCCATATAATAAAAAAAGTGTACCAAAGTTTTCAGAGGTAGTTCTGTAAGTATTATTTTAACATTATAATGAATTGTCAATACCAAGGCCGAAAAAGTAACTATATGCGTGTATATAAACAGACTTCTGATTCATAGCTGCCTCTTGTACGAAGGTATCTCCTATTTCTTCGAATTTGATAAAGATACTGATAATAATGATGACGGAGATGGTGGCTATTTTTATTATTATTATTATTATTATTATTATTATTGTTGTTGTTGTTGTTGTTACTTTCATCGTCATCATCGTCTTAGTTATCGTAGTCATTGTTATCGTACTCGTCTTAATAGTCATTATCAACTATTCAAAACAACTCAGCGATACACTGTTTCCTCTATAGCTAATTTCGCAGTTTTCTATATGAAAAATATATTGTTACATCACCAGTGTGCACTAGAAGATCTATAAGATCAACATTGTGGTAGGTGAAAATTGGAATGGTCTCCTATCTGTGTTAAGAGACAAATCGACCAATGCACAAATAAAAGAACGGCGACAAAGATCCTATATTTAGTACGCTAGTAAACAAAACGACGTATTCTTGGCATATCGGGTTAAACCAGTGACGTGCAAGGACAAAAATTAGTCTTTCTACTAGGGTATTCCTTTACAGTGCCTTGTTCAAACTATTCAAACTATTCTATTAACTTCCAAAATGGTTTAAAGTACACATTTTTCACAGATAGGAAAATAACCCCCAGCCTAGTTGCAAAAATAAACAAATGGCTTGTCAGTTCCTCAATATCTTCTCAAGTTTAGAAGATAAAAACGAATGAAAACAACTGGTATACACTAAAGATACAAAAGTCAGTTACAAGGATTTTATACCACACAACCTATTTATACCATACAGAAATACAACCTGTTTATACTATATAGAAATACAACCTGTTTATACCATACAGAAAAGGCTGTAATGGTAGACTGATGATGTTGAGTTCAGGTTATTCATAATATAATAGTAAATAATCATTTGTGATTTGTATTGGTGTTTTATTCATTCACGCACGCACACACGTACACACACATGTTAAACTTATGCAATATTACTTGATACCTAGTGGGTTAGTTGTTCATGACATTTGTCTTGTTTTTCCTTTATTTAAAAAAAAAATACTTCTCTTTCTTTAATCTTACAAAAATAACACGAAAGTTCAGCTGTAATTTGTATAACCTTCACACTGATATTTTTTAATTGTTTAATATTCGTAAACTTTTTCATGCAACTGTGCTTATTTCCATGTTTAGAATTTACCTTTAATTGACACCATGTAGTCATTATTGTGATAATGTGTCGTTAAGCCCTAATACACGCACACGAAATAAATCGCTTTAAAACAGATATTTTAAGTATACATGTCACAAATGCCAGATACTTTCATACTTGCATCACATCCACTGCCAGCGATGCCTGAGGCGTAGATTATGTATAAAGGCATATACAAACGAAGTATGGGTTGACTTCTGTGCATAATATACTAATCTGGAAACCAAACAATATCTAAAGCCTTTCGATCAAGACAGTTTTTATTATTTTCCACGTGGCATCACAATAGTTTATGCTATCTCCTGCATAAACACGTACACTTAACTGATACGGACTTTCCTGCATAAACACGTACACTTAACTGATACGGACTTTCCTGCATAAACACGTACAATTAACTAGTTTTATTCTGGTTTCTAGAGGACTGAATTAAAAAGTACATAATATTACGACTCTGTGGCCTTAAATTAAGTACTAGAAAAGAGCGAAAACCAATAACTTTTGTACAATTCAAAATATTTTTCTAGAATACAAAGTGAAAGTGTAAAATGAACTTACAGTATTAAGAATTAAATCTAAAATAGTCCAAAGAGTTTTATCACCAGTCTTATTTAATAAATTTCTAATTAAATTCCAGTGGTATTCGAAATAAGAAGGTATTCATACATACATACATACATACATACATACATACATACATACATACATACATACATATTGCGACCGCCTCGGATGCGGGAGGTCGCGGGTTCGAACCCCGGCCGTATCATACCAAAGACTTTCAAAAATGGTACTATCGGCTGCCTCGCTTGTCGCTCAGCATTAAGAGGTTAGTGTAAGGACTGGTTGGCCTGGTGTCAGGGTAATGTGACTGGGTGGGACATCATGCTACATGTCTGCGGCATGATGCCCCAGTGTTAAATATCACTATAAACTGTCACACTGCAGACATCCTAGCGATATGACTGAAAAATTGTTAAAGCTACGTTAAAAATCTAAATCACACACACACACACACACACACACACACACACACACACACACACACACACACACACATTGCTCTGAACACTTGATATTGATTTATACATCCTTTAACACTCACCATGTAGGTCATGCCAATCTAAGCAATTACAGAGAAAGTAGTTAAGCTACAAGATTAATGACATGTGAACATTTCCATCAGCACGCATTCTGATTAAAGACATCATCTTGAAACATATTTTTAAACAGCTCTCAAGTATGTTTACAATGTATAGGACTCCATAACCATTTGCCAATACGCTCTTCGGCAAGTCGCAGTTAATTTGGATTGTTTCATTTGTACAGGTGTCTTACATAAACATCTTAATGTTAATCACTTAATAAGTGTCAAAGTATGCGCCTTTATCTATCGGGTATGAATGGGTCCTTAAGAAATGTTGTAGCTATTCATCGGGTATGTTTGGGTTCTTAAGAAACGTCATCGCCACTCACTGAGTATGTATGTGTCCTTAACAAACGTGATCGTCATTTATCGGTTAATTTTGGGTCCTTTAGAAACGTCATCGCCATTCATTGAATATGTGTGTCTCCTTACAAAATATTCGCTATCCATCGGGTATGTATGGGGCCTTAAGAAACGTCATCATCATTCACCGCTTATGTATGTATCCATAGCAAACGTCAACAAGGGGTAGAAACGTTTTTTAAGCAAGTTTTTGTGAGAACATCATCTGTTTATTCATGCTTTTCCTTTAAGTTTATGAAGTGATAAGGTGGAATGATGTTAAATAATATTGAAGAAATGCTTCTTTAAAGTCACAAGATTTCTTCAATGTATTCAATACGAGAGTTTTTGGGACAGAAAATTGCTAGAAAAAAGAAACTATATAATAAAATTCAAAGAACGTTATTATTATTATTATTATTATTATTATTATTATTATTATTATTATTATTATTATTCAAGAGACAATTAAAAATAATGCTAGTTGTTAATTATCATAACAAAACAGGATTACGATTATTTATGATGATATTATTAATGCTATTGTTTTATTTCTTTTTCTTTCTGTTTTTTATCATTGTTGTTTTTTTAAGGAAAACAATAAAAGGCATTCTTTGCACCTTGAAATACATGATATGGACAAAAATCTTAAACGTCATCATTCTTAGCACAACATTTTAAGATAAAAATACCAAACTTATTCTTGGGTTCTCAGATGTACGTTGTTACCGCCCAGTCTATTCTTTCTCTTTGTGCATCAACAGTATCCGCTTTGGAGATTTTTCACTTGTAAGTCTGTGATCGAACAGACATCATCGTACAGACAGATATTCACCTCTTGGTCTCCACAACGTTAAACCTCTGAATAAGTAATCTATACAAGAAAATCTAGGATCATTTCAAAATCAATTATCACTGCACTGTTATCGCTACTTTATTTCCGTCTTTAAATCCATATTACGGTTTCTCTCTCAGGAATGTCTTATTACAGAATTGCTCTCGGCTGTTGACCTCAAATTGGTTTAAATCTTATTACAGAATTGCTCTCGGCTTTTGGCCTCAAAATGGCTTCAACGTTTAACCACCATGGAAAGTGGATCTAGGTGTTTCGATAAATGTCTTTTTTATAAACTTCTATAATTGAAGACCATTAACCAGCCATTGACCCAATGTTGGGTGGTGCATTATCGCTATACCATACTTAAACACATTTGGCGATCGTTTGGTGAACTTACAATGTGAGGACGGAAACCTGTAATTTCTTGTAGTCTACGCGTACACGCTTGAGTTGGTGTGGTGGTGGTTGTGGTGATTTTCTATGAGGGAGAGAGGGAGTCTGTCACTGTCTTCTTGTTTCCCTTGATGTTTTGATGGTGTGTTTTCAGTTAAATTGACCTTGTGACCAAAACCTAATTACTAACAGGTGTCAGGTATCGAATGTTAATATTTTTATAAATATCATTTGTGCTTAATTTTATTTATCGTCCGGGCTCTCCATTATACAGTTGTATTGCTCTCCGACAATTTCAACAAGGTATATCTATCTTTCCCTGTTGTAAAGTAACTACATGTAAGTGACAATGTAGATAAAAATAAAGAATGGTATTCACGGTAAACAGGATTCTTTACCGTTTAATTGACGTACTCGATGAATGTTGTCAAAGTTTCCATACGAACGGTATCTTGGGTTTATGCCTTTCCTTTGAGCACATAAGAGTAAAGTAAATATCAAAAATATTGGACAAATCTGCAAATGTTTTTCAAATTCATAAATTATCGACTTGTTTTTGAACGTGTGGTGCTAGAGCTAAAAATAACTTTCCAAATAAAGGCTTTAAAGAGCAATACGTGTGTCATCAAGGAATCACACAAAGAATAATGATGATATTATGAAAACAAACATGATGATAATGATGATTATTGACCCGCTCGAAGAAGTTGTCTGAGCAGTAGAGTAATCAAAATCTCCATCCATCTGTCCGTCCGTCTTTGGAGCCCCGAGGGTGTGCGAATACTAATATGAAAACGAGCTATACAATAATTCAGTAAAATTATGTCGTTTGACCCTACTGCATATTTCACACTCTAATGAATTGTGTGGTGTATGTGTTTAGTTTAGTATCCTTGACACTTTTGCAGGCTAAGTCATATATTTATATTATTTGTAGTAACTATTGGAAACAAAATTGGTAGAATTAGCCACCATTTTATTGCTTGTTTATACGATTTGCTTGGTGTTTTACATTCTGTTAAAGACAACGATGGTCACAAAATAGATGAATATTTATTTTACGATTTCAATACCTAACATGTTGGCTAAACTTTGTAAAATACATCAAATATATACTCACATTGATAAACCTAAGGGTTTAAAGAATTCTTCGTTGTTTAATTGCGAGTTGCTTTTATAGATTTTGTTGTCAAACTTACACAATTGTGTGTATGTATGTATGCATGCATGCATGCATGCATGTATGTATGTATGTATGTCTGTATGTATGTATGTATGTATGTATGTATGTATGTATGTATGTATGTATGCGTGTGTGTGTGTACGTACATATGTGTATGTATGTATGTATGTATGTATGTATGTATGTATGTATGTGCTACGAAGCCCCCACTTTGTTGGGGGTGGGTTGTAGTGGAAATTGGGTTATCGTTATCTAGAGGGTGATCGCCTTCGTTGTTATTGCCCGGATCGAGTAAATATCAATATACAGTGTGAAACTTATAGGCGGAATAGATAGAGATCTGAGCAGATATATAAAACAGAATGACACAAGCCTCCGTACATGAAAACAACAATTTAATCAATTACATAAACAACCGTGATAATGCATTACATTAGGAAGATACACTTCTTTTTTAAATAAATCATTCACCGATTTTCAAACACAAATATACTTAAATAAATAGCCGATCTGTTTTAAATGATAGAATTAGTTCATCACAGAATCCAGTGAACAATCGAATTTATTGCCTTGTACAACTTCATAACCTGATTATTTCCGGTTCATTCCAAATTCACTGTGATTGTTCTTCTTGGTCCTTTCCACTTTTCCTTTTTCTCTTCTCAAACTCTCTATTGTCTCGCCTCTTTCGGCCCTCGAACTTTGTGTGGGTAGGTGGATACGTAAGTACGTAGATACGCAGATACTTGGATAGGTAGGTACGTGGATACGTCCCGTGGAGGTATTTCGCCTTCCAAAATAAACAGAGAAGCAACCTAAATCTTCTGTCAGATATCCGACTGGGAATAGATCATTACTCCCCTCTCGTTATGTCAGATATCGTTGTATCGGAATTCAATAGATACCAAAGGCTATCTGGTCAAGCTAAACATGGCAGACCATAAACAAACCTAGTTTCATGAGATTAATGTACTTCCTAACGGCTATTTCAACCTGACTCACATTATCATCCCACAACACCTAACAGTTCTGTTCTCGTCTCA
Organism: Megalonaias nervosa; assembly: GCA_016617855.1. Lineage (NCBI taxonomy): Eukaryota > Metazoa > Mollusca > Bivalvia > Unionida > Unionidae > Megalonaias > Megalonaias nervosa. The sequence continues at coordinate 17,116 of JAECUM010024069.1, forward strand.
ATTACACAAATGAATGAATGAAATTCATTACATGGCTTAACTACGTTAATTCTAGCGAATACACACATTCAAGTTTTTAGCATATATGAAATCTCACTTCGTGGTTTAACAACGTTAATTTCAGTCAATACGCACTCAAGTCTTTATCATACGTGAAATCATCTAAGGTCGGTGAATTCACACGGATTCTCGTAACTCATATCAACTAAAGTAAGGCATGAAATTCTTAGATACATATTTTCCTATAACAATCAAGACGACACATTCAAACAATTCGTCAAACTAACATAAAGAATATCGTTTTACAGATTCAGCTAGATGTACTCACACAGTTGTATTCATATCAAGAAAATTGATCTACGAATTTAAACAAATGAATTCATGCAAATATAAGCAAATAAACCAAACAAATCCTTATATTGATATCAACGAATTACATGAGACTAGCGCAAAATACCTTGTGCTTTCAAGCTTCGCTCGCTTCTACCGCCAAAATTGTGTCCGTCGACTTTCCAGACATCCGATCCTTTGGATAATTATTTTACGAGATAATTTCTTCTAAATTCAACCTCAGAGTTTCCTACCTTTGTTTTCTCCTGCAGAAAAAGCGTAGACTGACTAAATTTTGCGATGGGAGATAATAAAACCAATGAATTTTCGTGTGGAAACCACGCCCATTATTTAGCGTAACCGATCCGGATTAAATATATCTCCCGCCTTTAATAACTAGGCTCCAAAATTGTAGTCTGCCTGCCCTCGAGAT
>JAECUM010024071.1:0-27795 GCA_016617855.1 Megalonaias nervosa
CCTATTGGGAAGATATTTAACTACAATCCCTCATTGGACGGAATATCATCAGGTCAGGGAGGCATATTTTATGCTGAACTTACTAGAGTCCGGAGACTTGTAGAGAATTTGCTGCCTTTTCGTGTATTTTGTCGGTGTTGAGCTGCACAATCCTATTTTAATGAAAGTTGTTAATATGTTTGTGAAAGGATACACCCAAAAATTACATGTCATGACGTTGCGCATTCTCCTAAGAGATTTAACATGACAACAGCTGTTGCCCTTTACACCAATCATACGCGCACATAATCTGCTATGAATGGGGAATGGCATCAATGGAATGACCTTACAATTGCACTGGTTGTAGCATCTCTTATGCCTTACTTTCGTGGGAAGGAATAAATTTTATCACTCTGGCTTATTTAAGTAAAGCTGATCACAGATTCAATTATCACACATATATCTGTTGTTGTTATTGGCATCCGTTAGTCTCGAGAAATGATGGCAGTGAGCCCATGAGAGATGTCCCGGATGGTGGTTGTGCAGCGTATGCTGTGGCTATGGAGTCCAACTTGGGAGTGGCAGTCCTTGCTGCACTTGTTGCACTTGAAGGTTGAGTCTGGTGAGGGTTGGAGCTGCTTTTTCTTCCTTTTCATTAGCGAGCTTGTTCTTGCCTGCTTTCAGACCAGTGATCATAGCATGTTGCCAGCTGGACCTGTCTAGAGCAAGCTTTTCCCAGGTGTTGACAAGGACTTTCATGTCGCGCTTGCAGATATCCTTGAAGCGGAGATATGACCGTCCGATCGATCTTTTCCCAGAGACAAGGTTCGAAAACAGAAGGTCTTTGGGGATCTGTCCGTCATCCATCCAACGTACATGGCCCATCCATCTGATGCGACGTTGGCGGAGGAGTGTGACCGTGCTGGGAATCTTGGCACGTTCAAGCACCTCGTTGTTTGTCACTTGATCGCTCCAGGTGATCCCGATTATGCGTCGGAGGCATCGCATGTAAAAGGCGCACAGTCTTTTCTCCTGTGAGGCGTACAGGGTCCAGGTTTCACTGGCGTACAGGAGAGTGCTTAGCACACAGGCACGGTACACATAGATCTTAGTGTTCAGGGTCAGCATGCTGTTGTTCCACTCTCTGCGACATCCTAGAGAGAGAGTTGTTGATGCCTTTCCAATCCGCTTGCTGAGCTCAGTATCGAGCGAGAGGTTGTTGGTGATGGTAGAGCCGAGGTACATGAACTGACTGGCTACCTCTAGTTCGTAATTGTTGATGATGATGCTGGGGGATCCGCGTCCTGAGCCATCACGTTGGTTTTCTTTAGGCTGATGGTCAACCCGAACTCATCGCATGCTTTAGCAAAGCAGTCCATCAGGCGCTGTAGCTCAGCTTCTGTGTGAGTGGCTATAGCAACATCGTGTGTAAAGAGCATGTCCCTGATGATTACTTCTCGCACTTAGCTCTTTGCCCTCAGTCGTGACAGGTTGAACAATCTGCCGTCTGATCGCGTGTGCAGGTAGATCCCTTCTGTGGACGTCCCAAGGGCGTACTTGAGCAAGACAGCAAAGAAGATGCCGAAGAGAGTGGGGGCAACGACGCAGCCTTGTTTCACTCCGCTGCGGATCTCGAAGGGGTCGGACGTTGAGCCATCGTACTGCACTGTGCCTTTCATGTCGTCGTGGAAGGACTGGACCATGCTTAGCAGCTTTGGAGGGCATCCAATCTTCGCCAGGGGACTCTACGCCAATCGAGCGGTGACTTATAACCGGTAAACTGTTGCTTCCTGTGTTGTGTCGACGCTGTGAGGCGAAGCTGGAGTGTCCTCTCCAGGGCGCAAGCCTGGGCAGGGTGATATGGAGAATCAGCTTTTGCCCATGCAGCTGATTCCCCCTCTCCACACAGCTGATGGATCCAAGGGAAAGGACAAGCCGATACGTCATGGCCCAGCGACGTCGCAGGAGTTGCCGAGATGACACTGAATGCAATGTCAAGTCGCCTTAGGGACTCCGTCTCCGGATTTTCTGTTCGGGTTTACTCCTTTAGCCTTTCCCATGAGAGGGTATAGTCGCAAGGCAGCGGAGGTTTGAAGTCGGAGTTTACCTTCTCCTAGATGGGCGACCACCCAAGGTTAACGGGCCTCATCTGCCCAAAGCGTCTGGTTTTGAGGCGCCAGAAACTCGCCTGTCATCCCTTCTCCATTCAGTTTAAACAGGTTCCGCCGGGCTTAGTAGTTAAGACACTCGTGAAGGCCTGGAGCTGGATTTGATTGTCAGAGGCTCTCTCAGGCGCAAGCCATTGGGGGATTTCCCAGGGAAGTGGGTGCTTATCTCCCACATCCGCCCCCGCGATAACAACCCTTTGCCCCCCCCCATATATCACAGATTCATATATCACACACATATATCACAGATTCTTATATCACACATATATCACAGATTCATATATCACACATACGCCACAATGAGAAACATATCAATATTAAGTATTTGCTGAAAATTATAGCTGTAAAATAAATAGAGAACGTGTCGGCCATCATGATTACGCCATTTGTGTCAAACGAGGTAAATATTAGTCAGTTGGGTTTTATGCCGTATGCAGGTTTAATGATTGCTGATGGTTCGGCATGCATATGAAAGGACACTGAATATAATTTTTTGTCTGGTTTCTTTGTTCGACGTGTTTATCGGTTTTGTTGTACAAAAAAGTGATTGATTAAGCAGTTTAATATGTAAGGTATGTAATAAGGTGTTGAAGGTGAAGATCATTCTTTCTTTCAGATTTACCAGCCCTAACCAAATTTCCCGAACAAATTGCTCTAGTCAAGTTACCCTAACCATTTTCCCTAACCAATAGCATTAACCAATTGCCCTAGCCAAATTACTGTAACCATTTGTTCTAGCCAAAATTGCCGTGGTCAGAATGCCCAAGCCAAAATTCAGACATGCTCTGACATTGCGAATGACTGTTACATGCACAGGATAAGTGTGTTATGGACTTTAACACCAGAGAAAGCATTTTCACTTTCATGGAATTGCAAACATATAATTAGTTCTGGAAGTTTGCTGAAATTAATAGTAAATGTTTGCTAGACATTACCATGTATTCACTGAATGTTAAATATAGTATAATATTGACGGAAGACTTAGCTCCATCACGAGTTGTATTACCTAGTCAGCTGAACAGATTAATAACTAAGCAGAGAGCATACCCTGTACAGATATAAAAACTTAGAACAGATAGCATTCTTCGTACAGACATAAAAACGTATATCAGATAGCATACATCGTACAGACATAAAAACGTAGAACAGATAACATACTTCGTACAGAAAAAACAACCTAGGACAGATAACATATCGCGTACAGACATAAAAACCTAGAACAGATAGCATAAGTTGTACAGACATAGAAACCTAGACAGACATCGTTCTTCGTACAGACATAAGCTAAAACAGATAGCATACTTCGTACAGACATATAAAGGAAGAACAGACAGCGTACTTTGTACAGACATAAAAATGTAGAATAGATTGCATACTTCGTACAAACATAAACATCTAGAACAGATAGCATACTTCGTACAGGCTAACCTAGAACAGACAGTATACTTCGCACAGACATAACAATCTAGAGTATATAGCATAGTTCGTACAGACATCAAACCGTAAAACAGACAGCCTTCTTCGTACAAATATAATTTAGAACAGACAGCAAACTTCAAACAGACATAACAACCTAGAATAGAAATTTAAATTGCAGCTACACATTCATCTATCAATGCACCTATGTAATTTATTTCTCTCTCGATTTTAATGATTTATTGTGACGTTCTAAACTTGCACAAACTCTTTTTGACCACATTCAATGTTCGTAAAGGCAATAATATGTACGTTAAACATACATTTTTCAGTGTCCTAAATTTGGTCAAGGATTTAGGAAACTTATTATAGATAAAGAAATGTTGTAGGCGAGTAAGTTAGGGAAATAGAACTCATTGTGCAAATGCAATTACAAAAGTGACGAAAAGAATTTTAAATATTTACCAATTAAAGTTTCAGAAGTTCAGAATAGTCAGTTTTTGAACTTTTTCGCCGAGTTGCCTTCTAATTATATTGAAGTACGTGAATGGTCTACACAAATAAATGTCGTTAAAGAAAACATCGTTCGATATAAAAATCGCCATATTTCTGTATCAAAAGATTTTGCATTCGGCAATATTATCAAGATATCAAAACAAATCATAACTTTATTTTTCTATCATTGTCAAATATGTCAAAAGACTACTCTGCAGGTACTCGACAGACATTCCTTCATTTGCCTGAAATGGATTTCAATGGGATTTAAAATTGCGGTTTGGAACAAACTAATAAACCTCTTAAATGGTTTCTAAATAAACCCTTATCAATTAACTTCACATTTTATTTCCAACACGATGTCAGATAGGGTCTTAATTGGCTATAATGAAAGTGCACGGTGCTTTTATCTTCACAATGCAGCAGGTGAGTTGTCAAAAATTGCTTGCACTTGATAAAGTTCATCCATATCCACCGAGCCGGTTTACCACGCCCCTTTTTGGCATGAAGAAGACACAAAGGTCGACGATCCTCCTTTGCTGTTGAAGAAGACACAAAGGTCGACCACGCCCATTTGCTGCGAAGAAAACACAGGAATTTGATTTGATTTTAAGTCAATAAAGAATGAAGGAATAAGATGCTAGTTTCACCATCAAACACGACTGATATTAAAACTTTCATGAAATGTTCGCTTCTCTGAATTCCATTTGGGGTCTAAGGGCGAATTTAAAACTATATGACTACATATTTGTTTGCCTTGGTCTAGAATTTGATGTCGTTTTTCCCGCTAATCCCGCCGTCTTTTTATGAATAATATAATAACTGTTCAGAGTATCTTGTATGAAATTACAATATCATGAAATGATATATTAAAATAGATATGCGACTATGTACCAACAAAAAGAAATGGTCACAGTACTACAGTGGTTTTCATCGTATGTAATAAACAAAGCAGAGTTTATCACCTGGCCAACATCCCTCGGTAAAGTTGTGTTGCTGTAGAGAATGAGGATGTAAAATGATTATAACAAAGAGAATAATTATTATTTCAGATAAATGCCAAACCTTACGTTCCAGACTGATTCAAAACGACTTAACCTAACGGATACCAAGAAAACTGGCCCCCGTGGATGTGAGAATTAAAATTGAACAAATTAAAATATATAAGGTTCCTTGTTTGAAGGAAAACTGTTGAGCTTGAGAGATGGAGAAGAAAATACCAGTAGAGGGTGGGATGGGGTTGAAAAGAAGAATAAATGATTAAAAATGATTGAAGTGAAGGGAATGGATGATTGGTACGTTCTGAAATCCTCGAAATAAATAGATTCTTCACCAAGATTGCTTACATAATAGAAATAGCTGCCTGAAGGCATCCTAGCAGACATAATAGAGAAAAGTCTTTGGGATAAAGGCAAGTACTATTTCTCCATATTCTCTCTCTCTCTCTCTCTCTCTCTCTATATATATATATATATATATATATATATATATATATATATATATATATATATATATATATATATATATATATATATATATATATATCTGTCTCATTTATCTAGGATGATAGAAGAGCATAAATCAGATATAAGTTTAACAAACATCAGATTACTATTAAAGCATTGTTTGGGGAAAATAACGTATGAGACTGATTAATGTCATGCTATCCTTTCAACACTTACTGCCATTTTTTGACTCCAAATGTTCTAAGATCTCAATGCAAATTTTTGTCTTCCCGTGTGCGACTAGCCTACAATATGAACAGTGCGACCAGTCTACAAGAGAAGTGTGACTATTCTACAAGAGAATACGACTAATCTGCAAGAGATGTGCGACTAGTCGACAACAAGAGAAGCTCTAACTTAAAGACATCTTCGCTAGCTAAGGTTCGGATATGTTAACCCTATCTACACCTTTGCAGATCGATCAGATATTTGAGTGTTTTATCGCAGGTACGTCTTTTGGATTTCATGAGCTGACTCCCTTAGTATGTAAAGCCAACTAACCAGTAGCGTGTAACAGTGGTGTATTGCACATCGGCCTAAAATGGTGGAGGTAACTGACTATATAAAGATACTTTGTAAGCTTAACATCGAAAGTATCACTACGTAACAGTGAGAAGCAATTACAGATGTGTTGGAAGGAAAGGACGTATTTGCACAAACACGGACCAGCAGTGGAAAATTGCTTATTTATCAATCCATTCCAGTTGTGTGGTCACCTTGTTTCGATCATGTGGGAACAGTATTCAAACTTGAAACAGCTTGATTGTTATTGGATGTGGTGGCTTGCTGCCGTATCCAATGAAATTCGCAGAGCAAAAGCACTCAAATATCTGATCGATCCGCCAAGGTGTAGATAGGGTTAACACATCGGAACCTTGACTAGCGAAGATGACTTACAGAGTGTTCATAGGTTTCTTTTGGGGTAGATGTTTTTAACAAAAGAAAAGAGAAGGTATGTTTAAAATTGCATGTCGTCCTTTTTCGGTTTACAAGCCGTGATCGAGTAAACTCCGATTCAAAGATAAATGAGCGTAGAATTCCATTAATTACAGGACGTATATTAAGGTATACTGATTTGCTTCGTTCGGTTCGAGTTGCAAAAAAACCATTTCTCATTCCTCTGTTGAAAAGCAGAGCGGATGAGATAAAATATGCTGACATTGTGTAATTATATTCTAATTTCCTTTCCCATAAGAGCAAATACATCAAAGACTTTTGACAGCTTTCTGGTTAGTAAAGTGGAGTGGCCGGATTTAGGCAGGTTAGCTCGATGAGTATTAGTTAGGGAAATGTACTTTTCATAGTGTAAGTACTTTCAGATGAGAAGTATTTACTTTGAACATGCGTATGCATGATATTTTCTATAGATTCATAGAATTGGAGACCTGCTAGGAGATCTCAGCTTCAAAACCATCTCATCTATTGCACACCACAGAACATGTACGATTTGTGATTTCTTTTATATTCAATAGGTGAACGGAATTTACACAGTTGGAGGCATGCATACATACCAGCACGAGCTGTCAGTGAATAAAAATTATTTAACATACGAGACAGATTTAGTTTTATCCAAGGTCATTGAAGACAGGTGCCATTTTGACAGATCTCCTGGGAAGTATGGGCAAAACTCTAGTCCAGTATTTTCATATAAACCTTTAGTTTAAACGAGATCAATGCACTCTTTGGCTTCGGAAACTAACCTTCTTGTGAGAGGAAGAAAGAATGTCTTTTCGTCTACCGCAACTTAACAATGCTGCTGTCATAAAGCACGAACTACAACTTTCGCTCTTTCCATATTACAGTAACATACGCGCAAAAAAGAAACAAAAATAAATAAAACGTAGGCGATGCATTAGTTTCTGCAAACCAGATGTATATTATGTATGCGTGTGAAATACAGAGACTTCCAGCCGGTATCAGGAGCAGTATAAATGATTTTCGTAATCACGTGTTGCGTTGCATAACTACAGGCCTTGGCGAAGACATGCAAACTGTCCCTTGATTCCTATAGGTGGCACATATTCCTACTGTTTCCGGGTAGAGAGCGTCCAAATTAAAGTGATTAAACAAATTGCTTTGTATCAAATGAAGAGATATATAAATTTTTCCTATGACGTTTCTTTCTGTACTTTAAACATAAATATAACTATTTCACGACGATATATGTAGAGTATTAGTTCTATGCAACTAGAACCCACTGTTTCAAACGTCATACAAAATTAATAATAGGGTATTAAAGGGCTTCGAAACATATGATCTACAGCCCTCAAGGCCTATACGACGTTATAAAATACAAATGACACAACTTGACCTAGCTTTTGATTCTAAATACATTTTGTTTGGAATCCATTATCTCCCCTCATCCAAAAGATCAGATTTTCTATATTTAAATATTTAATAACTTCAAACACAGTGAATTTAGAGTCACTGAATTCTATGAATTCGATTAATTTAGTTTGTCTACATGTATGTTATTGTTCAATGACATATATTCAGTCGAAGTAGCAAGTCTGATTTACGATATACTATTTTGTGCTCTGTTTCGTTCTTATGAAGTCTGGAGAAGAACAAACCAATTCAGATTTAAAAATTTTCATATGTGACACACAGCAGCTAAAAAGGTGCAATACACAGAGTAGATTCCTGGAATCCCTGTACAAATTCACGTTCAGCAAAAGTTTAAAAAAAAACTCCAATAAAATCTTCTAGGCCCGGGTTAACTCCCTTTCTTTCTATTCCTCATATTACGTCCCATGTGTCCAATGCTCATTCTTTGCTATTGTTTAAATTATTTATGTCATGAATCATTTTATCTCATACTGTTATGTTACTTAATTATTTTGACTCTCATGGACTCTGAAATGTTTAATGTGTTATACAGGTCTGAATAAATTGTGTAATATGGGTCAAAATATCGACACGAGATATAAGGATTTGTAAAACAAGCTGTTTTTAAATGGAACATGTAAATTTCAAATGTTCTGTGCTGGCTATGAATTCTAAATTTTTCTAACGGCATTAATCTAATTTATTTATCAAACTGTTAATCAAATGATGTTACATATGGTAGCATTCATTCAATAATTGTTCGAAGACATTTTTATTTAGTAGAACATTTAATGGCTTTAACAGATGACTTAAAGAGCATAGTTGAAGGAATAGATTTACATCCCTCTGACGTCAGCCTTGGAAACAAGCACAATACGCTTTACATTGTGGAACTGAATGTAGGACTGAGTACCAGCATCATGGCGATTCAGATGAGGCAATAACTGATGACATAGATTTTAAAAAATGCAACAGCTAAATTGAAGAACAAACGATCGACTTTGTATTTTCGACACTTCTGAGTATATATTGAAATAAAATTCCATCTTAAATATCCTCGCCTTCCTGCCTGGAAACCTTTTTAAAGATATGGAAATTTTAAATAAATGGAAATAAACATGTCATGTTGAAACCCATGTCATGAATTTTCCCTGCACAGTGGAATCGTCGTATGAGATATGTCATATACTTTAGTAATTATAGAAATACATGGACTATGTAAAGCTGTCAATCATTCAAATGTATGTTCAACTTAGTAGAGGCAAAAAAGCACCGTCATTTACGGCAATTTCTAGCGAAATTTTGTTCAGCTTTTCGTGGCTCAGATAAATCGGATCTATTAATTATCAGTTATATATAAGTAGCTGTCAGGAAAAGTGGATAATGACGACTATAAGATGTTTTTCCATCCATCACCGCAAAAAAGCAACTATTATGAAAGGTCAGAGATCTCAGCTACCCCCGTAAACATCATGTTTTCATGTGCTGTTTCGCAAAGTTTATTGGAAAGATGCATCCTCAAATTGAAAAGCGAGATTCAAGTATTTTCATAAAAAGGCAAAAAAAGAACTGGGGACCAGGTATACGTTAAAATTTCTTGGTTGTGTCCTTTTGTGTGTGTGTGTGTGTGTGATTTGGATTTTTAACGTAGCTTTAACAATTTTTCAGTCATATCGCTACGATGTCTGCAGTGTGGCAGTTTATAGTGATGTCTAGTACTGGGGGCATCATGCCGCAAACATGTAACATGATGTCCCACCCAGTCACATTGTCCTGACACCAGGCCGACCAGTCCTAACACTAACCTCTTAATGCTGAGCGCCAAGCGAGGCAGCTGTTAGTACCAATTGTATAAGTCTTTGGTATGACTCGGCCGGGGATCGAACCCACGACCTCCCGCATCCGAGGCGGACGATCTAACCACTAGGCCACCAGAGCGGTCGTATCCATTTTAGAAATGTTACACAATTCTCTTACGGAAAACTCATCGTGCTTGAAATTCAGGAGTTTATTCAAAATTTATAATGTAATTTCTTAAGTGAATCATATCTATGTTGCTAGGTTTATCATTCGACCATTTTAATATATTTATTTCCATTCATCTCATCACAGTGTATGGAATACATCGCTTGACGTCCGCTTTAATAATATTACATTGCGGCATACTACAAATGGGATAACAATGTGGCATAATACAAATGGTATAATAGTGTGGCATAAAACAAATGGGATAACAGTCTCAAACCAAGCATAATTTACATCCTCTTGTTACGCAACATAGCTGGTATACAAACATAAAATCCAACACGTTCTCCTTTGCCATTTATACCAATGTAACTAACTCGGTACGTTTTACTTAATAACTTGGACGATTGTTCAAATTCTCTTATTAATTATTATGAAATAAACTCGACGCCTTCCTTACTTTCTCTCATATAACGTAATCTTATATAACGTAGCTTCGCATAAAGGTATAAATTTCATTTTTATACTTCCATCGATTATACCTTGTGCCTAGGATAAAGAGGCACAAGTTTAAGTCGATAGTGCAACGAGAATAATATCATTGCAAAAACACCTTGCAAACAAACACATGCTGAAAATAATTAAGAGTAAGGAAACATTGTTAAGTCTTAATTCTGTTATTGCAGTCGAAATAGGTGAATTTTCTTTAGAGCACTCTTGAATGACATCACAGGTCATTGCGTCTAAGTTCAAGAGGAAATTTGTGGCTAAGCCCTAGAACGCACCCCCCACCCCCCAACAATAATAAGCTGTCCGTAGGACGTGGAATTGATTGTGGGAATAATGAGAATACGAGTGTTGGAAGAGGCACTTAAGTATCTAGAAGGGGTGTACACGTGGAAGAGGTCAAATAAGTATTTTGGACAGTCAACAATATACAACATAGAGAACATATTTTGTATTTTATTCTGGAGCGAACGGGTAGCCAGTGGATGGCACAGAGCGGGGGTGGGGAGTGATCGGTTCCTGGTATTCTAAGGATGATTCGAGCAGCTGTGCTTTGAACTTTGGAAGTTTTGAGGGTAGATACTAAGGAAAACCAGATTGAAGAGAATTACAATAGAGGACTCGAAAGTATTAAGGAACACACAAGTGTTTTGGTGGTATTAACCGAAAGACAAATGCGGATAGAGCTGATTGCGTCTCAGCTCCTGATTTGCGGCATTGACATGATGGTGTTGTCGGAAGTGATATCTAAGTTTCGTACTAATTGTATAAATTTAATATTGGTGTTGCTGATACTTATTATTTGAAGTAAAGGATGGGAATGAGAAATTTTTTGTGTGGTTATCAGAATCGTTTAAGTTTTATCATCATTCATCTGCTGGCTGTTCCATGTCACCCATGACTTCACACTGGAACTAAACCTCTCTAAGCCTTGGATGGTATAATGGGGCAAACTTTTATAGATATTTTCACAATACATCTTGTCGTGATCAGCGTGACACGTAACCGTTAAGAGTGACGTATGGGGTAGGCTCGCAATAAATGTCTGTCTGCGAAGGATGGTACATTCTTTGTTTTGAGCGTAATTGGATTTTAGTTTGGACCAGCTGGGATGACGGTCTGACAGATATGTCAGTGTACTCTTAAGGATAGGAAATGACAGTGTTGAGACAAGCCAGAGACAAATTTTGGGAAATCTTGGGCTATATGCAATAGGTGTCATACAATTATATTTTCCAGAATAGTTATTAATAAAGACAGACTTGAGAGAATTATTCTAACTTCGATTGGAGTGTTAAAATTTTGGTGGTTAGAGAAAGTTAATCCTGATTGGCTAAGCTAAACGCGCGCGCGCGTGTGTGTGTGTGTGTGTGTGTGTGTGTGTGTGTGTGTGTGTGTGTGTGTGTGTTCCCAGACAAAATCCAAGGTTTAAGTAATTTTCCTCGCGAAATTAGTCAAAGTTTCTGTGGGAAGCCAGAATTTTGCTCCGAGAAATATCAAGTATTTCTCGTTAAATTGTCAAAGGAACGTGGTCTGGAACAATTTGAGAGACCTGCAACCAGAGAGAGATTCGACTTCATAGAAAAGGGAGCTAGTCTCGGAAAAGGCACACAAGAAAATAGCTCCGTACCTGTACCTCATAGTGGGAAAGACAGCATACTGCCAAGTTACGGTTGACGGAGGGCTAAAGACCTGAATGAACGTTCAGGACTCATAAGTAGGCGATCTGAAGACATACGACCATGCCCATGTTCAACTATCAATTTTGTAATTCTATTGCTAAGAGAAAGTGTATCATTCGAATGTCATGTTCCATTTCATTTTGTTTATGTAACTGATAAAATATTTATACTTTACATAGAGGGGCTCGTGTTGTTCTATTCTATGACGGGATTTCCCCGGATGAGAGAGGATTATTAATAACATCAGTTAGTAAAGGCAATATTGAATCTAAGCACTCAACCAAACAGTATTGTCCGAATGGAATCAATTTCACATGAGTTTGTGGCGTTTATTATCAGGCTTGAAAACTGTAGAGACAGGCTCAAATGCTGTTAAAGGTTGCCTTTTTTGCAATTCTTTATCACAACAGTGTCGTGACGATGAGTCGATTGAAATTGTGTTGTCAAGTTGATCTCTAATCCTTTGCACGTTGTCATTGAAGATTCCGAACGTCCACTGGAGAGAACGTCGTTGGAAATCGTGTACATTTGTTCCTTGACATTTGCTTGTTAGTAATATCTATGGGCTCTATGCAGCTGAAACTTTCAGTGATCTTAGTGCTGAAATAGATTGATTTCGCTGCATGAACTATGTTTGTGATTTTCTCAGCTGCTTCATGGATCTACGTATGAAGAATAACAAAACCAAAGCCTCTCAGCCTTACGATGTTCTCTTTTGGCAGTGTTAAGCTTGTCCCTAACTACTATGCCATGGATAGCACTTCTGAATGGATTCTGTTCTCTTTAGTGATGGGCATGTTTGTCAAGTTATGAACGCAAGCACTTACCAAGTTGTTCTCTTGAAGGGGGTAGTAAAGTTGTTAGGTTTGCTTGAATGTCATACATTAGTATCGCACGGAGGTTTTCTAAGTAGCAAACAAAGATTAATGACTAGGGACTGATACATCAAGGTGACATATGACACAGAGGTGATCTGATGCAAGTTCGGGGACACCAATGAAGACGGTAGACTATGACCATCTGGTCAAAGAAGAATCCAGTTCAAAATGTGGCGATGTTTATGGGTGGGTTGGCTAACTGACTGTTTGAGGTTGAAACTTAAATGGAATCTAAGACTTTTGATGTGAATGGGTATCCAGAACAGTCAAAGTGAATGTTGAAATCTCTGAGAATAATCAGGATGTGACCTATCGAATATCCATGTTCCAGAAGGTTAGGAAACTGCTCAAAAAGAAAAGAGTCAGCTTGTTATTTCGACTAATAGGAGGGCGGTAGAGTAAGAAAAAAGATGGGCTGATCTTTAGTCCATTATGAGTTTGGTTTGGACCAGTTCATAAGATGTGTGGTTTGAAATGAACATTGCAGTATAGTAAAGACGGTAAGTATGGAGTTCTTTACGATGACAGCAATTCCAACTCCGCAGGAGTGGTATGGGGACGACTTGATGGAGTAAGCGGTGGATGTTAGATCCTCGCACTTTGGCTCATTGCCTGATATTTTGGCCATAAAAACGATTTCGATATCCTGACCTTTGATGATGTTGATTATTTCTGTGTGCTTTTCGGGCGGCCCAGTTGATTAGGGTTGAATAACTGGATGCGCAATGGTTGTACAGACTTATAGGTTGACGGTTGAAGATGAATTTGAATAAAATTATTAAAATTAACGGTCAAGTTTCAAATCGCTGTGAAGGAATGGGCGAAATGGAGTTAACTGGGTTTCTTTTTTCACTGTCGTTTACATTTAAGTGAAGATGAATGTAGTCCTAGGTCGTTTAGTCTAGTGCACAATGTAGTATGGTGCGCTCAGGAGTAGTTATTTTATGCAATTAATGAGTGCCCATCATAGCATACCCGGGTGGAATGGCGAGTATCACGTGATGATGGTAAGTTCAACAACAAAGGCGGTTGTAGCAGAGGGGAAAGAAAATCTTAGATTTATCATTTTACCTGTAAATTCGTGTGTGTATGTGCGTGTTGGTGTCGATGTGTATTTGGAGGTCAGTTTCTGTCTTGATTGCTTTTAATCTGAAGCTGGTATCCATTTATATCGTTGCTGAACTCGTACTGTACAGACTATATCCATAAATGCACTACACATGGACCGTGGTAAACTTTGAATTTAGGAGCCGTAATTGGGGGTCCAGAACGCAAATCACGGAAGCACGTATCTATCATTTTTGTGACAGTCAGATGAAAATTTTGAAACAAATACGAAGGGAAATTTTTTTACCACAATGAATGTTGTTATAAATAATTATGTGGAAGTGCCCTACAATTTCAGATAAAAAATAGTGTTTAAGAGAAATATAAACTTATTTATTTACAATGTTTCCTTGGCTGGTCTTAACATTACAATAAGATATGATATAGTTAGCGTTCGACTTAAATGTAGTGTAATGGCTAAAGCTACATATATTAGTCATTTGAGGGTCTATCTCTCTTGATATGTTTGCCGGTGTGTCTGCCTCTCTCGTTTATATACATACAGTAAATAATAACAACTGTATCAATGAGGAAACGATTAATTACAATTTTATCACTACCGTATAATGAGTCCTTTTCTCCTTATATTATCTCTCCCTCTCACCGAAACACTATATGATAACAACTGTACTTATAAGAAACGAGTGCAAATGCAATACTATCAACATCTGCACTATCATTTGCTGGAGTCCTTTTTTCCCTACGAATCTCTCTCTCTCTCTCTCTCTCTCTCAGACACTAAATACAATGCAATTGTAAAAAAAAAATTAGGAAAGATTACATAAAGTATCATCAGCGTGTTCACTACTATTTGTTGGCACCCTTGTTATTGCGATCAATAGCATTGTTTGATTTACACACACGCCGCTTAGTTCCTCATCGCCGATCTCCCCAAGTTAAGTGCCAGCACCAATCGAACAAACTAATAAATCGGTTTCTTAACTTAAAACACCCGAAATCAAACACTTATTAATGAAAAAAGAAGGTTCATAGTGTTCACACAACTTTTTGTTAATGAAAAAGAAGGTTGTAGAGTGTTGACACAAATTCTAGTTGACTGACAACTATTTTGCGGATTTGAAATGGCTGATATTTGCAATTGACCTCCTTTGCCCTCATTTGCGACAGTAAAAATCCAGGTAATAGTGCTAAAATATACATATGTTATCCTTAAAATAATATGTAGAGCATTTCCCAAAAATAGTACGAAAAATTGATGTTTCTGCTGTTTAGAAAAACTCGTTAATTGGAATAACAATATGATGGCAAATAAAGTAAATATCCGTACATTTCAATATGACGTATTGGATAACTCCGTTCACTTAGACGCACCTGTATGTGGGGTTAAGTGAGACAACTTTTCATGGCTAATAACAGTATCTCACAATTTTTGTATTCTGTCTAGATATTCATTACCAACGATTCAGTCACAAAGTAAAGAAACCGATATTGGCAAGATAGTTGAATAAAGTTATCAAAGTAAGCTATTTATGCAAACGAGGGAAGTACAAGTTTTTTGAATAGGGACAATCTTATGATATTGACTGATTCCATAGAATTTGCAATAAAGATTTCGTAATGTTTCACTTAACATTCTAAACCCATGCTGTTGTTAGTTTGATAATTACTGAAGGACTTAGCTTATGAAAATAGTATATGTACAAACATGTACATGTAGACATATCTTAGAGGTTTACAGTGAGATATACTTTGTAGGACAATGGGATGTAACATTACAGACTGTTTTCTAATGACTTTAATCGGCACACATTACGATTGTTCTGAAGAAAATAAAATTATTTCATATAATGCATAATTCAGCATAATTGAAAATGATTTCCTCTTCTATCTGGCGTATGTATGTATGTATGTATGTATGTATGTATGTATGTATGTATGTATGTATGTATGTATCTGTGGATGGATGGATGGATGGATGGATGGACAGGTCTATGTTAAAATTTCAACAATTAAATACAAGCGGCAAACGTACTTCAATGTATTTGCTTGTGTTACACAGTTGCACGGGATGGAGTAATCAACACGTTTTTAGAAAAGCAGTCTATTATATTTGGAATATATTTGACGTCCAAGTTACCTGTATCAAACATCATTCTCTTGACTCTTCATCGCAATTAGGCAATTTAAAGAGTTTATTTTTATGTCAATGCATGAACTGATCTGAGCAACGTACATTTTGTAAGAATTTGAAAATCGTTGTAGAAAAGGCCACTTACATTTAAAACTGTGCTAATATGACTGAAACACGGGTATTTTTACAGTCCAATATGTGTCAAAACCAACATTTTAGTTCCCGAAACGGATGAGTATCAATTGTTCCACGCAACAAAACTTGTCAAAAGGTGCATCCTTGCCGTACTCCCTGAGTGTTATAGAAATTGCCACAGTTTCTATTAATAGGGCATGGATATACTCAACAAAACATGAGGGCCTACTTCTGCTGTAGTGCAATGGGCTATCACGTCTTTGCTGACATTTATCATGTCGTTAGTTAAAGCGAGCATCATACATAATATACGTAGTCCCTTTTCCTTAAAATCGAATTATGTCGTAAACAAAAGGAACTTCTATCGTCGAAGACTACAATCATTTCGAATGGTTGTCATTATAATAATGATTAAATAAAGTTCTCTTTTGCTTGTCAAAAGCGATTTGAAAGCAGAAAATAGATTAGATGTAACTGTAAGAGTGTATTTAAAACATTTGATCATTTCTACTTCAGGAACTATTTAAATTTTATGTCACGTATTTGATTCGGGAAGGCGAGTGAATGTCAAAGAAAAAATGTACAGTTATTCGTAGGCAGATCCAGAAATATTGTTTAATATTATTTAGGATGAGCGTAAACAAGCAGGCGGGATGCCTGGGGGACAGAACCCCAAGGCTCAAAGGGTGATGTCCCAAGAAGTTTCTGCATTTGAAGCGTTTCAAGCATACGTTATAACTGTCTAACTGTAAAGTTACCCTAGGAAGCGTACCCATTTGTTCCCCCCCCACTTTATCATTTTTAGGCGGGGGAGAAAGTCACTCAGACGCCAACTCCATCACCATGGATCCTCCATTAGTTACATCATTTGGGGCATGATAATTACGGGTGCAAAATGACAGGAGAAATGATAACTTACAGAGTATTCATCCGTATTTGTCGCGTAATTGTTATATGTTGAAAGGAAAAGGTGAACTGACGTTTAGTTCGAGTTGAAAAATAGATGTTTCGCACTCCTAAGTTCAAAAGCTGAGGTAAGAAAAGGTTGCTAAGGTTGTGTAATTATTTAGCCTTTTTGCTTCCGGATAAATCGAAGACTTTTGATAGCTATCTGGCTAATAAACAGGTGTGGTCGGATGTAATGCTAGTTACTTCGCTCAGTATTAGTCATGTTTTTTAAACATGTCTTATAGAGAACGAAATCTAAGACGATAACTTTTTATTTTGAATATGTATAAGTGTTAAATTTGCTGCAGATTTCTAGAATTGGAAATATGCGAGGAGGTTCCAGTGTTAAAAACATCTCATTTATTGTTCTCCATAGAACTAATTATTAATAGGATGCGTGATTTCGTTTTCTTTTTTTAAATAAGCGAACGAAAATTATACATATATACAGTTGGAGGCATGCATCCGTACCAGCACGGGCTGAGAAGTATTTCACATATGACAGCTTTAGTTTTGTTAAAGAATATTGCTTGTAAAAGTACTGCTTTAAAAGATTGTGCCGAATGTATTGGGAAACTAATCGAGTGTTTTATAAGTATGGCGGGAAAACGATGCCGAACAGGTATCACGGTACCAATTGTTTTTCCATAGACCTCAATGCTAATGTTTTGTAAAATAAATATACTTTCTATCCTACCTCAGCATGCATGTCACCCACTGTCACAGAGAACAATGTTAGATTGTCAATTTGACAAGGACAGAACCAGGTACTCCATTGCATTTAAGAGAGATAACTCTGCTGGAACTAGACAGGGGTAAGAGTTATCTAGTTACACCAGACACATTTTCAGTCATGTGTACCACATTTTAAAAAAATCATAAAAAATACAAAATGTGATATAGTTATGAATTAACATGATCTCACATGTTGCCAAGAGGCTCAACATTTTTTAAAGCCTAACAGAAAGTACAACCCTTACATAATGCACCAATCACAGCTAGTTTTGTGGTTTATTTCTGAATGCAATGTTCCCTACACCTTAAGCTCCGCCCACCTGGGGTTGTACAATTGGTACCGTTATACCAACAGGCATTAAGCATGCAGTGGGACACGTGAAAGGTGACTAAGTCATTCGCTCCTATTAAAAAACAAAACAAATTCTATTTATAAACGACTGAGAGTAATATTCAGAGCATACATAAAACGAGTTTTTTTTCTGACTCGTTTAGAAAGGAAATAGTTTTTTTTTTAATTCTGAGTACGTTTTGAAGCATTTACTGTTGAACCTCCACTCCAACCACAGTTTGATTTTCCTTACCTAATCCATCTTCATTTTTGAAGTAAGTACCCTTTTCTCTATGATAATCATTTTATTTAAACAATTGAAGCATGGCTGGAATGGAATAATGAAAAACAAATATATATTCAGGCATTTACACAGAAAGATTTTAATGAAGAGTCTCTGTTGAAACAGATATGCTAGATTTTATTCCTTTTTACAGGTGCTTCAAATGGGTGAGGTGATTGCTTTTAATATTGTTTGACAAAATTCAGTCAAACGTAGAAAACTTAAACATCAATCACTCGCAAGCTCTCCATCACTTGATGATGTTTCTCAGCTTAAGGTGTGAAACTCATCAGCCGGAGACATTGTATATGCGCACAACCGAAAATTGAAATAGCCAAAATCAGTCGATAACACTTTGAAGTTTGAAAGTTGTGACGCATTCTTAAAGCATGTTTTCTGTTGCTGCTTTTGACAATGTAAATTCATGAAAAGTGTTTCTTCAGAAAGGGTACCTACGCTACAGTTCTTTTAGTCATCATTCCATTTACAAGATTTAAAACTATGTTTTTTGAAAAAGTGACTAAACAACTTTTTTCCAGTATATTAATATCACTGGGGAAAAAAAGAGTTAAATAGATCAAAAACCGCTCACGGAATTAAGGGAAACCTATGAGTGTTCTTAATAATTGCATGTTCTCAGTCCGTTATCTCTCGTTCTTTTATCTTTGATAGAATTAGACGGGATTGTCTCAGGTCAGTTGTGGAAAAAGCATTCAATCAGGACAAGGTGTCGAAGGCATATGCATTTGAGACTTGGGTGATATACCCTCGTTCTTCGTGTGTTTTGAACTGGAGTCAAATAGCATATCCAATGAAATAAAGTCCCATGGGAAGTTTGTGATGAAAAATATTTACTCGTTTAGTCGTCTTAAGGGGACTCCTAAGAACAATAAAACTTGTAGGCAGTCATGAAATTTGATCTAGATATGTCGATGAGTCTGAGCAGGAAACACTTCATTTGTTCAGTTTGGCGTCGAATTTTCTAAGAACATAACCTGACAAATTAGTCGTCCTGATCTATATCTGTTACAGATTTCATTTTATGCAGTGTCATCTCTGCTCTGTTCTACTCCATTTACACACTCTACATATGTGTATGTGTAAATACTGTTATTTGGTTGATGTACAATACTGAGCGACATCTAAACTCCATATATTTCTTGAATGCGCAGGTGAGTGCGGTAGTGGTGGGAGCATAGGCATCATTCAACATAAAGAGTAATAACAGTATATAAATAAACTTGAACAGTATAAACTAGAATCCTAGGTCCTTGATCCTCATAGACTAAATGCTTGTGTGGTGTTGGGTTTTCTCTAACTACGACTAACATTCGGTTTGCACGAATATTCTATCGCAAAGGCATATATCTTCCACCATTATGGAGACAGCAATTAAAATTCAAGTGCCAGTTGCAAAATTGGCAAAGTATGACACCAACTATAAACTCTGCATCATCTGCCCAACAGAGAGAAACCAGAAGCCCATTAGAAACTGCTGATCTTCATCGGGGAGCGTGCTCACTATGCCGATAAAGACAATCCTGAGATAAAGGACGCCTTGGTAATGCCAATTTCTTGGATCTTGAATCAAGACGAGCCACATGACACAGAAAATGGTATCAGAACATAGTCCAGACAGGAATGTGCAGTAAAGCGAGAGAATGATGTGAATTGCCAATGGCTTCCAAGGGTACCAGACAAGAATTATATTTCAGTCACTCATTCGGTAATGGTGCCTTCACCCCCTCTTAGACAGCCTCTTGTAACAAACATATACGTTTCTTCTGTTAAAACGAAGTATCGTACAATAAACCTTTACACATGATTGCTACAAAAAAAATCTGGTGGTTCCCTCAAAGAAGCCATCCAGAAAAGTGGAAACGAGAAGCTTCATGTCAGGATCTACACATCCATCAATCCAGAAGATGCGCATGCAACTGACATGATATAGCATAAGCAGTGCATGTCACACATGTTTCGTCACAGAGCAATGAACCCATCACCATCTAAGCCAAGTGCATCTGATTAACTGGCAGCAGAGGTTGAATTCCATCAATCTGGTTGAGGGCACAATGCTTGATGGAAACGTAGTTAACACGTATTTTACCTTCACGTTGACATATTGAAAGTATAAATGGTCCACTTTATACACATACAACTGTATATATCTCTGTGACCGAAATGTGCTATGTAAATTACAATGTTCGCTCAGAAGAATATAGAAATTATCGACAGAATTGCCTTGCGGGATGGGTGTTTATATCATCAACATTAATTTTCTCCGAAGCAAGAAATTTTGCGCCCCCACCCCCACCCCCGCAAAACGTATTTCTAGGACTCCCTCAAAATCAACAAAAGTTGTGTGATGTTAATTTTGTGCACCCATCTCACAAGGCAATTCTGTCAAAAATTACAACATTCTTCTGAGCGGACGTTGTAGTTTATATAGCACATAACGTTAATTGAACGAACATTTATTAATAACTAGTCTTTAAATAAATAACTAAGGCTAATTAATAAAATATCACATATGTCACATATGTAACTTCTGGTCGCTATATTATTATTATTATACAACTTGTCTTAAGGCTAATGACTGGAACAGAGTAACCAATGGAGGTTGCACATGTACAATTACCCCCCCCCCCCAAACCCCTTGCTACTCTTACACATATTTTTTTTATGACTACTGACTGAAAGATAATAAGCATGGCTGTTATATAAGTAACTTGTCGTCTGCAATTATGGCTTGCTGCTATCCTCTGTCGCATGCCTGTCTGTCTGTTGCACTTTCTTGTAAGTTAGATAGCTCAGAAACTATAGAGTCAATCCAGACCAAATTTGATATTTTTATACCCAAAGCGGATCCAATAAACTGATTAGGTTCTAGTGATGGTCAAATTATTTTGAGTTTGCTTTACAAGTTTTGAACCTTATGGATCCAATTTTGTTTTTCACAAAAGACTTGTTATTACTTTAAAGGAAAACTTGCTTGATGTAGACAAATGAAAAATGACATGCACATTTGTATGAATAAACCGATCGTCTGATGTTCATACCATTGCAAACATTTATTGTTTTATATTTTTTACAGTTTTATACAACAGTGTTTGAACTGAGGCATTTTTTAATATGTATATTTGTTGGTGATGGTCTTTGCTTTATACTGACAAACCCACAAGTACAATTAGCTTCATTATCTCTTTGAACGTAGTTTATAAGGCAGTCCAATCTTGACAAACAAAATTTTTTAAGCTGAACATTACGACGTGAAAGTAGAAAACCATGGTGTTCCTAAGCTTGATGAGTTGACAACTGTAATAGAGAATATACTAATTGTAGTTTAATGATTGTCAAAGAAAGGTCTTTTTTTTACAACGAAACCTGTCTTCTTACTTTGTAACAACGCAATCAGTCTTCTTACTTTGTAAGAAAGCAATCAGTCTTCTTACTTTGTAAAAACTCATCCAGTTTTCTTACTTTATTAAAACTCAACCAGTCTTCTTACTTTGTCACAACGCAGTCTTCTTAGTTTGTTAAAACGCAACCAGTCTGCTTACCTTTTGTTAGAACACAGCCAGTGTTCTTACTTTGTAACAACGTTCTTACTTAGTAACAACGCAATCAGTCTCCTTACTTTGTTAAAACTCATCCAGTCTTGTTACATTTTTAAAACTCAACCAGTCTTCTTACCTTGTAACAACGTTCTTACTTAGTAACAACGCAATCAGTCTCCTTACTTTGTTAAAACTCATCCAGTCTTCTTACATTTTTAAAACTCATCCAGTCTTGTTACATTTTTAAAACTCAACCAGTCTTCTTACCTTGTAACAACGCAATCAGTCTTCTTACTTGGTAACAACGTAATCAGTCTGCTTTTTTTGTAACAACGTAACCAGTCTTCTTACTTTGTTAAAACTCAACCAGTTTGCTTACTTTATAACAACGCAATCAGTCTTCTTACTTTGTTAAAATTCAACCAGTCTTCTTACTTTGTTGAAACTCAACCAGTCTTCTTACTTTATCAAAACTCAACCAGTCTTCTTACTTTGTTAAAACTCAACAAGTCATCTTACTTTGTTTATCTCAACCAGTCTTCTTACTTAGTAACAAAGCAATCAGTCTTCTTACTTTGCTAAAACTCCTCCAGTCTTCTTACTTTCCCTAAACTCAAAACGTCTTCTCACTTTGTTAAAACTCAACAAGTCTTCTTACTTTGTTAAAACTCAACCAGTCTACTTACTTTGTAACAACGCAATCTGTCTTCTTACTTTGTAACAACGCAATCAGTCTTCTTACTTTGTTAAAACTCAACAAGTCTTCTTACTTTGTTAAAACTCAATCAGTCTTTCGTACTTTGTTAAGACTCAACCAGTCTGCTTACTTTTTGTTAGAATGCAGCCAGTGTTCTTACTTTGTAATAACGCAATCAGTCTTCTTACTTTGTTAAAACTCAACAAGTTTTTTTTACATTATGTTAAAACTGTAACTTAACAAGTCTTCTTACTTTTTGTTAAAACTCAACCAGTCTTCTTACTTTGTAACAAGGCAACTATTCTTCTTACTTGTTGTTAGAACCCATCCAGTGTTTTTACTTTCTCACAACGCTATTACTTAGTAACAACGCAATCAGTCTTCTTACTTTGCAAAAATGCCATACGTAACCCTTTAGAGCTTTGTTGCAACATTCGATTCCTCACATATATTAATTGTCGTAAGTAAAAAGGCTTAATCTTAATTTTTAATCCCTTTCAACTGATGATCAGACCATACAAATTGCCATTACCTATGCATGATTTCTCTTGCAAAAGACAGATTCAGTTTCAGCTATCAACTGTTCACTTTTTACAAGTAATGATCTGTTCTGTTGCGCTTTATGCTCGTATAGTATGCAATGCTTCTTTGATATATTTTATTGGTGGGTTCCTCAACTTTTTCGGTTGGTTTGAAAGTTTTGTCCGCTTTGAGAAAAATGTTCGGATCATATGATATTAGGTGTTTGTCCGATAACATATGACATTATTTTATCGTGCGTTCATCTCTGAAGATACTTTAGATCAACATACGATTTATTAGGATTAGGGCACACTGGCCAGCTCAGCATTGACAAACAAATGAAGGGACTATATAGAAATACAATTGCGATCTGAGTCAATCTACAGTTGATCCAAGTCATTATTATGCTTGGCTTACCATTGCTGATGACCATTGCATTTGTTTTATCCTCCAGTTTATTTTCGCTTTCGGTCAGTTGGTCGGTTTTTTGGCTAGTTGTACCAACATCAGTCAAGTGAGAGAAACGTAGATCTAAATCAAGGAAGGTAAAACTGACGGGCTGACTGACCAACGCATACATATACACTCCCACTCCCCCATAATATATATATATATATATATATATATATATATATATATATATATATATATATATATATATATATATATATATATATATATGTAATGAATGACATTAACAAGTCCCTGACAGTAGAGATTTATATTCATACCAATAACTATTCCAAGTACTTGTTTTACTTACCTACTTTACTCTTGCTCTTCTTTAAAAGCCCAATGAAATTACTTGTTCTTTCTCTTACAGTCTTCTCTGTTAAAAAAGCAAATGAAACTACGTTCTTTATCTCTTGTTATCTTCTAGCGGTCCACGTTACAGTGTATACTCATTGCATACATTACAGTGTATACTCATTGCATACATTACAGTGTATACACATTGCATACATTACAGTGTATACACATTGCATACATTACAGTGTATACTCATTGCATACATTACAGTGTATACTCATTGCATACATTGTCACGAAACCATTTGAAGTACGCATGCCAGATAGGTCATACATAAGCTGACAGCATATAACCAAAAGGAATAAGGTAAGATATATATGATCTAGTCACATAACTTAATAAAGTGCATTATTGCCTAATAAATAAAATGACACAAATATGAGTGGCAAAAGAACACGATTCAAAATCAAGTATTTACATAACAATTGCTGTAAGAAATTTAGGAAGTTCATAACTTGATCAAGTAACTTACAAGCGAGGTGTAAACAAGTCATATGATGACGGATGATATACAACGTGGTACAATAAAATGGCAGAAAACCTTCTACAGTATCTAATTGATGAACCAGATATCTGGATATATATATATATATATATATATATATATATATATATATATATATATATATATATATATATATACACTTTCCCCATTTTCACCTTTTATTCTTACATTGAGAGGTTGAATACTTTAGCTCAATAATGACACAAATTTAATGAATGTATCATACAATACATGTTATAAGTCGTAATGCTGTTCATACAATCGGCACTTGACTCTTGTTCCCGAGGCGAAGGTACCGACATCTAGTACCCGCCAACGGTCAAGAAGTCCCGGTCTTACGTGACACCTATTGTACGTGCGTCGTGGCAAAGAGGAGTTTCATTAGGGATGAGCAAATACGTGGTTGGAAATCCCCCTATATGTTGTTGGATCAATCGATTGATCCCATTCCCGTCACGAGGATAGAAATCGAGACGCCTTTCCTGACCGGAACCGTCGAAATGTTGTGCATGAACAATCCCATATTCGAGTTACCGATTGGAAATGTAGAAGGCTCTTGGCTTCCAACCATGTCGAATTTTCGGTTCCATAATATGCAAGCGGTCGAAAATAGATCATAGTCGCGAAGGGGGAAACAGCGGTTGCATAAGCTGAAGGTACCTAAAGTCGTTATTACTATCTCATCGATTTTATTTTTGCGCGAGCAGGAGTTTGACGCATTCTTGAGCGCAACCGTGGTCATAGAAGGCGAGCCGGACCCCAGTTCAGAAACTCCACTTGAGTGCCCAATAGGGTATGGATGAAAGGGAGTAGACACAGTTAGCCCCTGCCCAGAGTTACATGAAGGTCAACGTCAACAAATCTTGGCGATATTGTGTAAATATCCAGATGTATTTGCGGACAGACGAGCCCATATTGAGTTGATAAAACATGACATAAACTTTAATACGTCAGAGCCGATCTGAATTAAAGGATAGCCAACACTCTTCAATGCACGGAGACGGTCGATGAAGCATTAGGTAAAATGTTAGACCGGGGTGGGGTGGGGGTGCGGTGAATGAACTCTCCAGCTGCCCGTATTCGTCTCCCTTGCTTTTAGATCAGTAAGAAAGATGAAGGAAACCGTTTCTGTATAGACTTTCGTCAACAAAATAAAATCATCCTATTTTATGCGGAACCGATACAAGATATGGAGGGTTTTTTCTCAGAATTGGCGGGGCACCAATACAGTTCAAAGTTTTATTCTCACAAAAGGATATGTGCAGGTGCCTATAGCTGTTAATATCCGTGCATTCGCGACCCTTGAATGTCTTTACTAGTTTAATGTCATATATTTTGGTTATGTCAACTCCGGTGCGCAGTACGTTCGTCTTATGCGCAGTGTTGAAAGGAATGGAAAACGTAAGTAATTTCGTTGCCTATTTTATTGCATACACGCATAACTGGAAAGAGCTTATTAGATTATTAATCGATCTGTTCTACAAACTCAGCAAGGCCAATGTCACAGCCAGACCACCAAGTCTACTATTGTATATTCTAACTTGGGATGTTGTGACCATCTACTATGCGGGTAGAGGCAGTTAAACTCCACCCTACCCTGACAAAATTGACACGATCAGAGATGCTCTTAGACCAGAAACCAAGACAAAAATTCGATCGTTCCTTGGGTTGGTTGGGAGTTTACGTGAAATTACGCTCCTATAGCTTGTCCGTTCACAGACTTAATTAGGAAATGGCAACCCGATAGAGTGACTTGGATTTCATATCAAGAAAGAGCTTTTAACACTCTTAAGTGAAAATGCGTCAGTACACCAACTTTTCAGTTGCCAGAACTGGATAAATCGATTGTATTGAGAACTAATGGGTTAGACACAGGATTAGTAGCAGTTTTGTTACAGGAGCCATTGCTTATGCAGTTACGAAATTGCTGCCTCGGGAACAAAACTATGCCGTAATCGAAAAGGGGTGTGTGGCACTGGTGTAATGAATAGGAAAATCTCACATGTACCTTTTCGGAAGGGAATTTGTACTTGAAACGGACCATCAGCCTCTAGTGTATTTGAACAAAGCGAAAGTCGCCTATTCAAGATTGATCATTGGTCATTGACTTTACAGTCATATCGTTTCCGGATTGAGGCAATTCGAGGGTCGTAAAATGTAGTCGCCCATTTATGGAGTAGAGTGTGATTGGAAGATCATTTTAAAATGTAAATTTAATATTGTAAATAGTAAGTTTCAGTATTTATTTTTGTTCACATTCCGTGATTTCCAAAAGTGTTACCACTTATTATAAGGGGAGAGGTATTGCCACGGAATTTTGTGTACTTAACGTTTATGCATTATGCCTGAAGTAAAATTTGCTTTTGTTTCGTTTCCGAGTACAAGCTAACCGGAGGGTGGTTCATTTATGCATTAGTTATTTCAAAATACTAAGTTCGGTTCATCCAAAGCTACACGAGTAAGGTACTTGCAGTGAGAAAACCGATTACCTTGAGCTCTCTGGCCGTGAATTGCACCACAACCAGGGTACTTATAGAGTCAGATCAGACAGTATGATCACGACACTACACAAACGTTCAGGAGGATGTCCATTTTACTGGAGAAATCGTCAGCTATACAGCTGATTTTGGAAGTAGAGCTGATATCTTGGATGGAAAGTCGTAGGACGCAATGGAGTTTCGTATAACAGGTTGGCTATTGTGAGTGGTGACGTTGGCTCGGAGGAAGATAGTAATTTTCTCGCGTTGATGGACCAAAAGCTTCGGGATGAACGGGTTTGCAGCTCCAATAAGGTTCTCTTGAGGTATCCTTCGGCAAACTGGGTGGGGTGGGCCATGCGTGGTGGCTTCTTGATTATCCGACGTGAGCGGTGGAACTGAAGATACGTCGTGGTCGTCAACTGGAAGCTACGAATTATATTTCTTCATCGTTAAATTATTTATTATCACTGTTTAATTGAAAATCAAATCAATATACACAGTAACACTATAGGAGTAAAAATCAAATATATATATATGTATATGTATATGTCCTACTTGTGGAAACAATATTCTTATTTTTGCACAAATTTCATATTTTGGTCACCTTTGGTAGTAGATGAACCGTTCTAAATTTTTATGTTTAAATCCTAAACATTGATCATCCATGATG
>JAECUM010024072.1:0-26541 GCA_016617855.1 Megalonaias nervosa
GGACAATTGTCTACAAAACAAATCAGTCAGCGACTGCTCTTGTTACGCTTCGTAGGTTCGATACATTGCTTGAAAGCTATGCTGCTTACGCAGAACATAACGTATTTTGTTTTTCTCAACCACACTTGATGACGTCATTGTCTCTTATTTAATTTGTATCTCGGAAAGGTCAACTGGGAAATTTTTTATTCACGTAAACAAGTAGATAATTATAGGCCTAGATGCAGCTCAATATTGCTCTCTTCAATTTTGCTTCATATTCACGTATATAATAGGACTATATGATGAGAGTATTGAAGAGAAACATTGATATTGACGTTCTGGTGCACCGTTTCATTCATTCGTTCACTTATTATTGATTGATTGACTGATTTCTGTAATGCTAAGCATATTAGCAATATCCACTGCAGAGACTTGACTGGTATCTTCGACTCATTTGATTGCGGTCTAAAATATAGCGCTACGGCCCCACTGCAAAACAATGGAGGACATTGCTGATATTCACAGTCGTCTTTACGATGGCAACATAGGATATCTCTTCCTGTGCAGCCTAATGTTTCGCTAAGGTCTCACTGGACAGTTTATCTTGCGAATTTTCATCCGACAATGACCTATTGCAGAAAAATGAGAACAATTTTACGCTGAAGATACAAATAAAAACAAACTAATGATTTTTGTAGAAAGCATGCATGTGAGATTTTGACTGCGGCAATCAGGTTAATTCCTTATACAACTGGTGGCTTTTATACTGAACCAACACTGCCACCAACCCCTCTTTTTTACATTCATTTTTGACAGCAAAGAGCTATTTTGACTATTTTCTTGTGACAAGGCGGCTAAAAGAATCAGTATGTGCCTTATGCATGAATAAAGTTCACTAATACTATAACAAATTAGCATACTTTTCATCACCCCTCAACCATCTCGATTTTTAGATATTTACCTCTGTAGCAGACATACGTAAATACGTAAGCCAAGTCGCTGTTCATTTGCAGCCCAAGTTACGCATTTGATCTCCAGTGCTAGTCTAACTGTGACAGGCAGTCACCAAACAAGCCAACCCATTTTCAAGCCTAACTCAAAGTAAATCTAAACCACATTACAGATTTAGCTTCTGTGTGAATTTATAAATGCTAGGCTTATGATAATTAGGTTCATGCCTTCTACCTTAAAAATTAGGGAGGTGTCAAAATACGAAACTATCCAGTGAGACCCTTACGTTGGTGACTAACATCATAATAATAATTCCAGCCGATAATTCACATTACATAATATTATGTAATGTCAATTGTGTTCTTTCTTGACCTTCATAAAAATAGAAAAATAATTACTGCAATTCTGATGTATTTTGACATGCAACCCGTGTATAAAATTATATGTCTGTTACCTGGAAAATTGCCGACGTTCAAACTTAACATTTCACAATTATGGTCAATGACTTGTTTTCATATGACTGTTCTTAAAGCAAGATAGCTTTGTGATAAGATATAATGGATTTTGTATATATGCTTAAATTAAGTACTTCCGGTTTGGGAAGCAAAATTTATCACCGCAAAAATGACTATTGTTCCAAAGTTGCCTAGATACCTCTGGTCAAACGTACTCAAAGTCCCAATGCTGGCAAAAGCTGAGATAACATAAATAGGACCCAACATTTCTGATCGCAAAGCAGATTTATTATCAGACAGCTTATATTAAATATACATTCAAATCCATTAGTACCACTTTTTAATTGAAAATTTTTCTAGTAAATTCCTTTATTTGCACCGAACACGCGTTCAGCTTGCGGCGACTGATTTCTAATTATTCGTCGAGATTACTTGAAACAAATGAGGTGTTTGCACTGACGTCCGTGTGGCGATATGTGTAGACACAAATAATGAAATGTTTTAAATCTCAATTAGTTTTGAATTTTATTTTCAATGAAAACATATTTATAAATCATTAAAGAAGGCATGTTTAATTTAGTTTAAACATGTTTTGTTGTCGCAATATGATACAACGGGGTTGGGCACAGGTTCTAAATTAAATTAGCCCTTTCCCTACACAATACAAACATCAAAAAATATTAAACTTGACAACAGTGACCTAATAATGAAAAAGCATTGGAGAGGTGGGGGGGCACAATGTCATCTTCACGATTTCAATAAGTTATGGAAATCGTCTGATATTGGTAATATATTTGCATACATGTTGTAGAATTCTATATTTTTCATTTGCATCGCCCTTTCCCTAAAGTAGTACAGCTGAATTAACAGTCGGATATGGCACTGAAAGTAATTTTCTCAACAACTCAGTTCGTTGCTGAGTATACTTGGGACAGAACATGAAGAAATGCATTGTGGTTTCAGTCCCACTGAAAAAACAAATAAGTGTGTCAACAATTAGAACACGGTAAAAGATCAGCTATTAATGACTTTACATTATGTCGCAATCTAGTATGGATAACCTCTAGGGCTCGATGACTAAAGCGAGACATTTTACTTGATACAAAATTGAACATAACCATGTATTCAAAGCACTGTGAAATATGTTCCTGTTTTTGTTTGTTTTGTTGTTGTTGTTTTTTTTTTTTTTTTTGTATCCTGTTCTAGATTATAAAACAGATGGTTTGATAGAATTTAGCATGAGATTGTGAATGACCATATTATTTGCACATCGAGGGTTATAAGTTGTTTGTTCAGATACAGGTGGCCGGAGCAATTATATGAGATAGTCAAGAAACATGCTCAGTCGTGGAGAGAAACGTTTGTTTAATAACAAAGACGTAGTTTTAATATCACGTTAAGACCTACGTTCGCTCGGCATACGCTGAGAAACTTAAAACAAATCATGAGCATTTTCCATATAAAATTTTCCGGACCGAATGCATTGCAGCTATTATGGCGATTGAACTTATATTCTGCTTCAAAACTTTAATATATACCGTCTTAAATAAAAACTTGAATAGAAATACACAAAGTGAAAGCTTTATGTTCGTTTTATTCTTTTCGTCTATTTTGTTTTACTTAACGCATTATTTTATTGAAATAATACGGAGAATGGAGACAAATTTACACTTTGTAAGTAGAAATGAGGCAATATTCCATGCATTAGTTCCTAAAATCACGAAAAATAATTGTATCCGTAGGTGAAAGATCGGTCGATACCATGATGGATGCTGTAGTAATCAAAGGTTATATGGCTCTGAATGAATCTGATGAACGTGTACCATGAAGGTCATTTTTAGTTTACTTTCTATAGAATGTTGTAATGATTCCTCTGTGGTATTTGTATGTAAGGCGACATGAATTTATTCTAATAATTCTATTATCGATATTGAAGGCATGTCGTTTATCTTTTATCAGTAAATATTCAAGAAAACGTTTTCCATAAGGCGTCTCTAACGTGGACGGACGTTCCATATGTAACGCTTGGTAAAAGTATATATATATGTGTGTGTGTGTGTGTGTGTGTGTGTGTGTGTGTGTGTGTGTGTGTGTGTTGTCAGCATTTCCGTACATACATGCAAAGGCAAGAAAATATACTAATTTTCTGCAAAAGAGTTTAACTGGCACCACCGTTTTGATACAATATATTCGATGGAGAAAAGATCAATGTAACAGTACGTGCTTTTGTAAATCATTCTTCAAAGATACTGAGTCAAGAAAGCGGCCAGAGATTCACCAACTTACACATTTTAATTCGCACCATGAAAAGTGAAACTCTTTCAGTTTTACAAGTTTGTGCAGCAAATGAATCTCTGACAATTTTAAATGCCGCCCCTCCCCCCTTCACCAACCCGTCTTTTAAAGATGTTTGTCATGTTCATAATCGTAATAGCAATATTGCTGAAGACAGAAGCCAAGTCGGTGTTGGAAGCAAATAAACCATGTTCTGATACATTACCTGAAATCTAAGCGTATAGAGGCAGGAATGGCACATTGTATAGTTTTTTAACAATTCATTGTTTTAGAAATTTTATAATTTATTTCAAATAAAAAGAAGATATAAACATACTGATTAAACAGGTAGAAGCTTCAAACATTACTTGTTTTGAAAGATGTTTTACCAATATGTTTAAAAGCCGAGTCTATTACGAACGTTGTTAATATATTAGTAACGAAGTTTTTGCATAAGAAGCAAATAATAACATCCTCTGTAAACATAGGCCCTGCTATGAAACGGTAAATTTTGGTGTGATAGTAAACTACTCAGAACCACAAGAAACTGAGATCGCATAAAGAAAACAGCAGCAAAATATAATAATCCTCACCTATGGTCACAATTTAGAAAGCTGAGAAATAAGGTAAACAACCAAAATATTGCAAAAGAAAAATTGTACATTTGTTATGGATAAATACTACGTCATTGCTAAATACATTCATTTTACATATTATCAGTACATTTTGGAGATACTTGTGTAAATAAAACAGTTGAAGGAATTGAATATTTCATATTTAAGCAAATCGTTTCGATTAGGTAATGCCAACAATTAAGAATGCGCGATCTATATTATCTTACTTGCGAGTAGCAAATTCACACAGTTAAGCAATATTATTAACACTTTTCATTTTAAAAAATGAAGTACATTTACAATTCTGGTCAAGCTCCAGAAATAGTATGTTGCTTCGGATATAAGGTCCATCCCCCACCTCCTTTCCAGATCCCCCCCCCCTTTCCAGAACTTCTAGATCTGGAAATAAATATTGGAAGAAATTATATCACTTATGCGAACACACCGTGACACATGAGAAGCTTTGAGATTCACTGACCATTTTCAGGGATATAAAAACCACATAGAAATGAGTTGCCTTAACTTTTACTTAAGCATAGAGTGTTAGACACTCATATTTATGACCATTGTCATTTGTCAGAAGGTGTTGAAACTAATGACAATGGTGAATTATATGGATGTGACGTAGTAAGAGACAAATATTTGGCATATTAGTACAGAACCCTAATTTATGCGCAGTTATTGTTTCTGTCTCATTTTGAATGGAGATATCAAATTCTTCTATACAGAATGTTCGAACTCATAGACTGTGTCTAATTATTCAAGTTATGTTGCCAGTGTGTCATATAGTCCCAACAAAGCGGAAGAACATCTTCACTAGCATATGTCATGTGTTTACTGTAGTCGTAAAGAAAAACACGGCATATTAACAACCATGCAGCCCAAGATTTAGTTATTATCCAAATCAAGTTTATAATACATTCTCAAATGTGCGTCCATTTGAAATATTGAAAAATAATAACATAGAAGAATATTAATCGTAAGGATATGATTTTTAAATATACAGCAGATAAGTAATTTATTCACTTCATTGAAAAAAGAAGAAAATAGTCTTGACTGTATGTAGAATGACTGATTATCGATGCCGATCCATCTGATTCTTCATGGTATCACTGCACTCGATGCATTTTTTCCTCAATGGTATTTGTCGTATCACTGCACTTGATGCATCTTGTCCTCGATGGTATTTGTGGTATCACTGCACTCGATGAACTCTTTGTAAATGATATAACAAGAGATGTATACATTTTTCATTAAAAGGAAACGAGGCTTGCCGAGTTTCCTTTTAATGAAATATTTATGTGAGTGGTTTATTATTGATGCAGCTTACATACGATACATGTATTTTATTTATATCACATAAAAATACACATATTTGCCCTTTGAACAGAGTTGAGATTGACTACAAACAACTGTATATTAACCGAGATAATGAAATCATCGCTTCCATGCCGAGTGTGTCGGCTACAAAATGTAGTTCTATACCTTTTGTGGCGATTGACAATCACCTTTGCATATTGATAAGTTAATTGTTTTCTTTTTTGGAGTTTCTGTTTTTATTTACATTGATTAAATCAATATAAGGCACAATTACGATTAAAACATGAAAGATTGTTTTAATGAAGAAAATATAGACTACAAACACTAAACGCTCAGCCATTAACGTATCGGCGAATGGAAATAAGTGTGGAGTAGAAACTAAGCGAAATGACAAACCAATAAGAGGTAATTAAAATATTTAATACATTTACAGTTTATCTATGTCATTATTCTGCATTAATTAGCATTATTACCTACCATAAAATTGTTTCTCTCTGTCTTGCCTAACTGTTTATCTGTCTGTCTTTCTCTCTCTCACTTCCTTCAGTCGGTTTGACTGATTTTTTTACAATCATTTGTCTTTTCATGGATTTTCGCCCGTATTTTGCTACGATGGTCCAGAGTGAGAGAGAGAGAGAGAGAGAGAGAGGGTATTTGAACATTTTCATATTTAATTAATAATAATCGATTTTTCGAGTATTATAATAGTGTTGTAGGAAACAACAGCATCAACAACAATAAAGCATCAAATACATTACAGTATGTGTGCCTTGTAACTAAGAAATTTACCGTATAAAATGTCAACAGTCGATTGTAACTTTGTGTCATTGATTATATAAACACTTTAGATAAATCCCAAGGAAAGTGTACACACACCATATTCTTGTAGGTTACTTGGTGTAAGTTCAGTTTCAAGGATTTTATCCAGCCTAAATTCTTTTTCTCTCTCACTCTAGATTTCTGCGTATTTTGTCCCTTATGCTTAAATGCATGAGATGGGTAGGGGAACGGAAAGCAGAAAGGATTGCGATGAAATCGTGTACCATACTAAATTCATTACGAAAACAAGGATTATTGATACTTTTTTTCGTTATTTTCATACGTCACTAATGATTAATGAGTGGAAATTCATCATCGATCTAGAATCATCCGTACAGACAGTTGGAAGAATGTTGATATATGCATATTATTGTGCCACAGGCGGATCACAATTTGATATACCAATAATATTGGTATATCAAAATTTCTTTATACCAACACATCAACCCACATTAGCTGATACTGGAGAGAGGATTTTGTACAACGGTGATGATGTAATATTTAGGCACGTATTTAATGGTTAGAAGATATACCGAATTTGGAGATCTAATTGCTCCTGTAGAAGACGTTGCCATCGGCATGATTTCAAGATGGCCGCTATCGCTATTATTATTATTTCCTCAGAACTTTCATTTTAACTTTAGTAGTAACTAAAATAAAACAACAATGAACGGAACAATCAGCATTGAATAGTGTGAATGATGTCCAGTTGTGCCCAAGGCAACGTGTATAACAGATATAACTAGTTTTAAATTGTTACGAATACAACATAAAACTGATGGGGAAAATGGAGAAAAGTAAGATGGGACGAATGCACAAAAGAAACTAGCTTTGATTTGTAGTTGAATTTTAAATACTGGTTTGATCACATTCCACAACTCAAATTGTGCACTGCCTACTCAATTTTGTTTTAGAGTCATTGTCAGAAATCTTGCACTATTGCCAAGGCCTATTCCAAATCTATTTTTGCTTTCCATAGCGTGCTTCCAGTAAAATAGAATAACAGAACACAAGTCTATGACTACAATGTACTTACTAGAATGGTTCTCGCTTTCTTGAATACCATTAAGTTTACCTAATTATAATTACAGTCCTCAGCACCGTAATCGCAAAAGATCAAACTGGTTAATATTAGTACAATATGGTGTGTAGGATAACCACTGTAATTAAACTAAATAGGATGGGAATAAATCATTGCTTTATTTACGGAATTTTGCAATTAGATACTTATTATACCTAGGTATTTCCAGTTAAGATCTGAGATTCATAGTTTAAATAATTGGTCAAATATATTTGTTCATATTGCCTTTCCTAAAGGCGAAAGGTCCCTTTAGCTGTTACTCGATATTTACATCGAAATGAACTTGTTACATATCTTGATTTGCATGCGTGTAAGAGAACAAATCCTCAGCTGAGGTTTTCAATAATGTGACAGTCTTGAAGTCACACTGATGTTGCGGCATATTTCGCCGTTGATGCTCACTTTACTCATTGAATCTTTTGTATATCATAACTGTGAACTCATCAGTTTTTTCTTGAGAATTATATATGTTTTATTTCAACTATGCACTTGAAGGGACGTATTAAAATCACACCCAAAAACATTTCTTGGACCCTATATCAAAATCCATAAGCGGTTTGTCCTTTTGAAAATGTAAAACAAAGTTTTCAAACGTTAGTATGTATCATACATGTCACTCTTGCAGTTTGGGGATTTTTCCCTCTCATACTTAACTCATTATGTTCACATTATTGATGTTATTTTGAAACTTCCTCCTTTCTCCTTTCCGATTTGGAGTTCGTTCTGGCATAGCACTAATTATTTATATTATATTTTAACAGCTGCGACCAGCTGTCAGTTCCAGTGGACAAATATGTCTCCAGTAAATATACGATATGGACTCACAAGTTCCAACAGCAGTAAAATAATGTCCCAATCTAGAAGCCATAAAAACTTCCGACACATTAAGTACGCTTGTCATTTCCGAATACTCTCATTTCATACCTCTTCATATGAATTTTTGATCCCTTAAATGTCACAATTGAGGTGACATTATTTATTAACTGGAGAAATACAGCCATCACATTAACAATATTTATCTCTTCTGACATATCCTAAATGGGATTTAAAGAAATCAATTCTCAGGTACTGCAGAGAATAACAGTGATGTCATTTGTTACGAAGATTTTCTGATCCGCGTCTCATGTTTTGTACCCTTATTACCAAATACAGACTTAATTAATTTTCAACTTGCTCGAAAAACTACCAGGCTCCAAACAAATGATTCAGTTGAAGATAATATAGAAATGTGTCGTAATTGAGTGACAATGTTAGTTATTTGGTGCCCAATACAGGTAATAATCCATTATCAGACTGTTGCAATCAAAAAGCAAAACTAATACATCAAATATCAGATCGTTTTAGTCATTTATTCACAACCAATTAAAGTAAATAATTTTTTGGCGTAATAGAAACAACTGCAAGCCATATAAAATACTTTCCTGCTGGACAACTGCCTATAACCGTTTATTTTAGGTAATCTGTGACATTAAGAAAATTATTGTCCTTTCACTGGTCATTAGTTAAAAATATGATTTTAATATATCATTTTCGTCTTGAAGTCATTTCCACAATTTCCTTTTCTTAACTATATCTCGAATGCTTTCTTTGTTTTTACTTATTTCGTGCTCACACCAGCAGCAAACTATGGATTGGCGCCCCAGTTGCCCGAGTCGTCTAATGTCCCTTGAGGGTAGATGGTTCTACCCGGAATTATCCCGTGTTCTTCCTCCACCGAACATACTGCCCGGTATGTATATCCTCTGACATGTATTTTCTCTGATGTCCCGAGAAATGTAGTTTCACCCCCACAAAATTAAACTTTGGATGCTGGCAATTTCCAGCAAGACTTTCTCAGAAAACATCTATATATAATATACAAATTAGACCATCTAGGTTTCAAGAACCTCTTTTTCGTTTAGAAAAAAAGCCCAATTAATATTTTATCCATCGCTCGCGAACGGGTGTTTGTAATTAAAATTATGGAAGAAAATGAATCTGTGTAAAATGGATTATTTTCGGTTTGAAAAGGGCATGTATTGTCAACGTGGTCAATCAAACTTTCAGCGGCTTGACTATCAAATGTAAGGATACGGGAAAATACCAGATAAAATGGGCTACATATAAAATTTCCATTTACCTTTAAATTTGGAGATAAGTTCTGAAAATGTACATAAGAATTTGTTTTTTAATTATAATGAATTGATGAAATAATGATTCTGAAACTTCTGGCAGTATATACCATTTACATCGATCACCCTGGAGGATGAAGTAGAGAGGAATCCAAGCGAAAATATGGTGCGAGCCATTTGAGCGGAGAAAACGTATTCTGCTCGAACGATGTTATAAATATTCAGAGAGACTTATTCTAAGACCACTGATATACATATATGATACTGGCCGTTCTCAGAAGACCCCATAGGAGCTACGTTATCACTGAAATATTAGATCAATAAATGAAAATGTGTAAACATTGGGCTAAATCAGATGTTGATATGGCAAGAAGATTACAATGAATAGTAGACAGAAACTATAAAGAATACGGTCATCTTTTCACGCTAATGGTGGTTTCGAAAAAAAGTATACTTTTGAAAAATTGAAACGATTCCTTTGCCTAATCGAACTCAACTGTCACACTCTTCGATCGCCAGGTAGCTTTAAAATATGGCCTCGTTCTCGGTTTCAGCAGACTTTGTACATGAGCGAGACTCCAAGAACAGGGAAACACAGCAGTCCATGGTAAACAAACTCCATCTGGTGGAATAATGTGTGGATAAGCTTCATTACCTTGTGAAGTAATTAAGTAATTAATTCAATAGTTATTGACTTGACAAACTGATGGCAAATCTCGAAAAGTAAGACGGAAAACTTCAGGTATTAGAAGCGCGCTTGTTGCTCAATCGTTCATACAAAGTGCTGTTTACTAACGTATCTACCATTACAGATATGCAGTGTACTGTATCATTATATCAAATATAACTATAGATAACAATACAGAAATAGGAGGAACTTTGACAGTCTTCTCATGCCCTCACTCCACCCCATTACTCTTGACTTTAACAATAAACAAATGTCATTTTTAAACGCTCTGAATTTGAAACGTTCAACAGAAGATTCGAAAACAGCGAAGTGCCAGAAATTTAGAGTGATTTCGAAGCATTGTTTCAGATACAGCTTTAACTAAAATATCCCTTCACTAGATTATATTTGCACCATTTCAATATAGTTTTAATGCAGAAAGTTATATTGCAACAATGTGAATCGAACTATCCAGGGGAAGCGGAAGACGTCGTATTGAAAGCCCATCGGCCTTTATTGAATAATTATGCTTCAGATAACGGTCAAATTTATTCTTACGACCTTGAACTACCTTTTCGAAACTCCGAAAATAAGCTGCAAATTGTAATGGGCATAAATAATGGGGATACCACCAGTTTAGTGTCAAATATTATTATCATCTGAAGATTACGCATGAAACTTTAAATTATTGCCATGTCACTGAATTATATGGGAACTTTTAGGAGGCTGGAGTGAAAGATTGTGTCGAGTTTTAGGAGGATGCGGTCGATGATTTTCACTCTTTATGTCATTCGTGTATCAAGAAGCAATTATGATTTTATTCACGATCTTATAAGCAAGAGGCAATATAAACAATATTCCAAAATATATTACTGTGATGGTTTTGAAATGGCTTGCAATAAATTTGGAAACGACGACATGAAACTCCGTATGTTCTGCTAATTTTAAATAGTCAAATAAACAAAAACTAATCTTCATGATTGTCAATAAGCACATTAAAACATAATATAAATAATTAGTGCTATGCCAGAACGGACTCCAAATCGAAAAGGAGAAAGGAGGAAGTTTCAAAAACAACATCAATAATGTGAACATAATGAGTTAAGTATGAGAGGGAAAAATCCCCAAACTGCAAGAGTGACATGTATGATACATACTAACATTTGAAAACTTTGTTTTACATTTTCAAAAGGACAAACCGCTTATGGATTTTGATATAGGGTCCAAGAAATGTTTTTGGGTGTGATTTTAATATGTCCTTTCAAGAGCATAGTTGAAATGAAACATATATAATTCTCAAGAGAAAACTGATGAGTTCACAGTTATGATATACAAAGATTCAATGAGTAAAGTGAGCATCAACGGCGAAATATGCCGCAACATCAGTGTGACTTCAAGACTGTCACATTATTGAAAACCT
Source organism: Megalonaias nervosa (assembly GCA_016617855.1). Taxonomy (NCBI): domain Eukaryota; kingdom Metazoa; phylum Mollusca; class Bivalvia; order Unionida; family Unionidae; genus Megalonaias; species Megalonaias nervosa. The sequence continues at coordinate 11,695 of JAECUM010024072.1, forward strand.
CAGCTGAGGATTTGTTCTCTTACACGCATGCAAATCAAGATATGTAACAAGTTCATTTCGATACATCGAGTAACAGCTAAAGGGACCTTTCGCCTTTAGGAAAGGCAATATCAACAAACATATTTGACCAATTATTTAAACTATGAATCTCAGATCTTAACTGGAAATACCTAGGTATAATAAGTATCTAATTGCAAAATTCCGTAAATAAAGCAATGATTTATTCCCATCCTATTTAGTTTAATTACAGTGAGTATCCTACACACCAATATGTACTAATATTAACCAGTTTGATCTTTTGCGATTACGGTGCTGAGGACTGTAATTATAATTAGGTAAACTTAATGGTATTCAAGAAAGCGAGAACCATTCTAGTAAGTACATTGTGGTCATAGGCTTGTATTCTGTTATTCTATTTTACTGGAAGCACGCTATGGAAAGCAAAAATAGATTTGGAATAGGCCTTGGCAATAGTGCAAGATTTCTGACAATGACTCTAAAACAAAATTGAGTAGGCAGTGCACAATTTGAGTTGTGGAATGTGATCAAACCAGTATTTAAAATTCAACTACAAATCAAAGCTAGTTTCTTTTGTGCATTCGTCCCATCTTACTTTTCTCCATTTTCCCCATCAGTTTTATGTTGTATTCGTAACAATTTAAAACTAATTATATCTCCTGGACTTCATTCACACTATTCAATGCTGATTGTTCCATTCATTTATGTAGTTTTAATTTATTTAGTTATTATTAAATTTAAAATGAAAGTTCTGAGGAAATAATAATAATAATAATAATAATAATAATAATGAGGACTTTGTATAGCGCCTAATCTTTAGAAGCTCTAAGCGCTTTACAACATTTGACAACACTTAAAAACATATATAATGATATGATTACAAATTTAAAACAAACATCACGAAATTAGAAACAGAAAATATGCTGTAAATATTTAAGGCAAGGATACATTATTAGGTCTTTAAGTCTGTTCTTGCAGTTGAAACAGGTGAGTTTTAAGAGCGCTCTTGAATGAGATCACTGTGTCTTTGTGTTCAGTGGGCACTTCGATCCACTCTGCTGGGCTCTGGTATGCAAAAGAACGTTGTCCATATGATTTCATTTTCATAGTGGGAATAATGAGAATGCGAGTGTCAGAAGAGGACCGTAAGTATCTTGCTTTTGTGTCCACATGGGTGAGGGCAGATAGGTATGTTGGACTGAAGCCCGTCAGTGAAACATAGCACAGAGAACAAATTTTGTGTTTAATTCTGGATCGAATGGATAGCCAGTGTAGGGTACAGAGCAGGGGGAGGCGTGCTCTGATCGTGGTACTCTAAGGATGATCCGAGAAGCTGTGTTTTGAACTTTTTGAAGTTTCTGGAGTAGATATTGAGACGAACCAGACAGAATTGAGTTACAATAGTCCAGTCTTGAAAGTACTAAGGAACACACAAGTGTTTTAGTGGCATCAGCTGAAAGATACTTGCGAATGGAGCTGATGCGCCTCAGCTCAAGATATGCAGTCTTGCATATGTTCATGACATGTTGGTACAATGAGAGAGTACTGTCGAGAGTAACACCTTGGTTTCGTACTGACTGTGAATTTAATGTTGGTGTTGCTGATGTTTATTTTCTGAGGTAGAGGATGTGAATGAGAAAGTCTTTGTGTTGTAATCAGAAAATGGCTTCAGTTTTATTATCATTCATCTGCAACTTGTTACATGTCATCCATGATTTCACATCGGAAATGTACCTCTCTACACCCTGGATGGTAGCTTCAACTTCAGTTGGTTGGCTAGATTTGTATATTTGGGTGTCATCAGCATACAATTGGTGAGACACTGGATGATGATGTATGACACTTGAGAGTGGCTAAGTGTATAGAATGAAGAGAACAGGTCCAAGAACAGACCCCTGTGGAACACCACAACATAGATCAACTGGGCTGGAGTATTTTCCATTTGCGGACACAATTTGTGTATTGTTGACCAAGTAGGACTTGAACCATAGTAAGGCTGTATCGTGAATGCCAAATACAAGCTGGAGACAGTGAAGTAATATATCTTGGTCTATTGTGTCAAATGCTGCAGACGAATCAAGGAGGATGGGGACTGTAATCTTTCCGCGATCCAAAGCAGAGAGAAGGTCATTTTCTACTTTTAGAAGAGTAGTTTCAGTACTGTGGCAAGGGCGATATGCAGACTGTACATTTCTAAAAAGACTGTTTGAATTCAGATGAAATAAAAGTTGGGATAGAACGACTTTTTCTAAGATTCTTGACATGAATGGGAGATTAGAAACTGGGCGGACGTTCTTTAAATCGTTTTGGTCGAGTATTGGTTTCTTCAGCAGAGGCTTTACAATGGCAGTTTTGAAAAATGATGGCAATTCCCCAGATGAGAGAGAGGTATTAATAACATCAGTTAGTGAAGGCAATATTGGATCTAAGCACTCAAGCAGCAGTGACGTCGGAATCGGATCAAGTTCACATGACTTTGATGCACTCTTCATCACGATTGTACATACTAAATCCATAGAGACAGGTTCAAATGCTGCTAACAGTTGCCGCTGAAATTCTGTATCGCAACTGTATGGTGACGACGAGTCAATTGAAATTGTGTTGTCAAGCTTATCTCTGATGGTTTGTACTTTGTCACGGAAGAAATTTGCAAACAGGTCCGGAAGGTCGACTAGAGAGAATGTAGTTGGAAGTGGTGTACATTTGTTTCTTGACATTAGCTTGTTAGTAATCTCGAATAGCTCTTTGCAGCTGGAACTTTCCGTGATCTTAGTACTGTAGTGGGCTGATTTCGCTACATGGACTATGTTTGTGACATTCTTCTTAGCGGCTTCATGGATTTGCTTGTTAATAGTGAGTCTGGTGGAAAGCCAAAGCCTCTCAGCTTTACTGCGGTCTCTGTTAGCAGTGCGAACCTGGTCCATAACACTGCTATACCACGGAGAACACTTTTGAATTGATACTCTGCACTTGGTTGCTGGGGCATGTTTGTCAAGCAATGAACGCAGGCAGTTATCGAGTTGTTCTGCTGTAGGATGTAAGCTAGTTGTTAGGTTTGCTTGGATGTCATGCATTAGTTGGTTTCTGTTTATCATACGGAGGCGTCTCTTACTAGCAAATAAAGGTGGAGGGTTAGGGAATGATACGTCAAGATGGCATATAATGCAGAGGTGATCTGATGAAAGTTCTTGGGACATCAGGGAGGACTGTAGAATATTATCATCAGGTCTATAAAGAATCCAGTCTAAAATGTGACCATGTTTATGGGTGGGTCGGCTAACTGACTGTTTGAGGTTGAAAACGTGAATGGAATCTAGGAGTTTTGATGTGTATGGGTTTCCAGGACAGTCAAAGTGAAAGTTGAAATCTCCAAGAATAATCAGGTTGCCACCTATCGAATTTCCATACTCCAGGAGATTCGGAAACTGCTACAAAAAGAGAGATTCGGTCAGCTTGTTTTCTCTACTAGGAGGAGGGCGGAAGAGGCAGAAAAAAATGGACTGACCTTTGTTGCAGTGTGAGTGTGGTTTGACTAGTTCAAAGGATGTGTGGTAGAAATTGAAGGTTGTAGTGTGGTTAAAACGGTTGATCATGGAGTTCTTTGCGATGACAGCAATTCCACCTCCGTGAGAGTGGCGGGGGAACGACTTGATGGAGTAACCGGAGGGTGTTAGATCCGCGCACTTGGGTTCATCGCCTGATGTTTTTAGCCATGTTTCTGTCAGGAAAAAGACGTCAATATTCTGATCGTTGATAAAATTAACTATTTCTGTGCGCTTTTCCGGTGGTCCTACTGATTGGGCATTGAATAATGCGATGTGCAGTGGTATCTCCTGGATAGTTTATACAAAGGTTGACGATTTATTAGGGATATGAATTAGGTCATCTAAATTAACGGCCGAATGTTTAAATTTCTGTGCCGGAAAGAGCGAAAGGGAGATAACTGGAATTCTTCTTCCTGTTCTACGCCAGCCACCTTTGAAACAATGCTTCTTTTTTGGTTCCGTTTATATTTAAGGAATGATTAATGTAGTCCCAGGTCGTTTAGTCTAGCGCACAATGTAGTGTAGATAGCCAAGGAGAGGTCATTTAAAGCAATTAATGAGGGTCAATCATAGCATAAACGAGTGGACTGGCGAGTATCACGAGATGGCGGTTTGTTCAACAACAAAGGCAGTTATAGCAGTGGAGCAAGACAGCTGAGAAAAAGTCTAATTTTTCTCGTTTCCAAAACAAGAAGATGAAAAAACACATTCGAATAGAACAGCCAATGCATGATGAACACAATAACGCAGACGAAGACAGACAACAAGCACATATATCATGAAAAAAGGCACAAAAATCCGGGACAGCTGCCTCAAGCCAGTTAAGCGATAGCGGCCACCTTCAAATCATGCCGATGGCAACGTTTTCTACAGGAGCAATTATACCTCCAAATTCGGTATATCTTCTAACCATTAAATACGTGCCTAAATATTACATCATCACCGTTATACAAAATCCTCTCTCCAGTATCAGCTAATGTGGGTTGATGTGTTGGTATAAAGAAATTTTGATATACCAATACTATTGGTATATCAAATTGTGATCCGCCTGTGGCACAATAATATGCATATATCAACATTCTTCCAACTGTCTGTGCGGATGATTCTAGATCGATGATGAATTTCCACTCATTAATCATTAGTGACGTATGAAAATAACGATAAAAAGTATTAATAATCCTTGTTTTCGTAATGAATTTAGTATGGTACACGATTTCATCGCAATCCTTTCTGCTTTCCGTTCCCCTACCCATCTCACGCATTTATACATAAGGGACAAAATACGCAGAAATCTAGAGTGAGAGAGAAAAAGAATTTAGGCTGGATAAAAACCTTAAAACTGAACTTACACCAAGTAACCTACAAGAATATGCTGTGTGTAATAATAATAATAATAATAATAATAATGAGGACTTTGAATAGCGCCTAATCTGTAGAAGCTCTAAGCGCTTTACAACATTTGACAACACTTAAAAAAACATATATAATGATATGATTATAAAAAATAAAAACAAACACCACGAAAATAGAAAACAGAAAACATGCTGTAAATATTTAAGGTAAGGAAACATTATTAGGTTTTTAAGTCTGTTCTTGCAGTTGGAACAGGTGAGTTTTAAGAGCGATCTTGAATGAGATCACTGTGTCTCTGTGTCTAAGTTCAGTGGGTAATTCGTTCCCCGTTGCTGGGCCCTGATATGCAAAAGAACGTTGTCCATATGATTTCATTTTTCTTCTGTACACTTTCCTTGGGATTTATCTAAAGTGTTTATATAATCAATGACACAAAGTTACAATCGACTGTTGACATTTTATACGGTAAATTTCTTAGTTACAAGGCACACATACTGTAATGTATTTGATGCTTTATTGTTGTTGATGCTGTTGTTTCCTACAACACTATTATAATACTCGAAAAATCGATTATTATTAATTAAATATGAAAATGTTCAAATACCCTCTCTCTCTCTCTCTCTCTCTCTCTCTGGACCATCGTATTTTTATGTGATATAAATAAAATACATGTATCGTATGTAAGCTGCATCAATAATAAACCACTCACATAAATATTTCATTAAAAGGAAACTCGGCAAGCCTCGTTTCCTTTTAATGAAAAATGTATACATCTCTTGTTATATCCTTTGCAAAGCGTTCATCGAGTGTTGTGATACCACAAATACCATCGAGGATAAGATGCATCGAGTGCAGTGATACCACAAATACCATCGAGGATAAGATACATCGAGTGCAGTGATATGACAAATACCACTGAGGAAAAAATGCATCGAGTGCAGTGATTCCACGAATATCATGAAGAATCAGATGCATCGGCATCGATAATCAGGCATTCTACATACAGTCAAGACTATTTTCTTCTTTTTTCAATGAAGTGAATAAATTACTTATCTGCTGTATATTTAAAAATCATATCCTTACGATTAATATTCTTCTATGTTATTATTTTTCAATATTTCAAATGGGCGCACATTTGAGAATGTATTATAGACTTGATTTGGATAATAACTAAATCTTGGGCTGCATGGTTGTTAATATGCCGTGTTTTTCTTTACCACTACAGTACACACATGACATATGCTAGTGAAGCTGTTCTTCCGCTTTGATGGGACTATATCATACACTGGCAACATAACTTGAATAATTTGACACAATCTATGAGTTCGAACATTCTGTATAGAAGAATTTGATATCTCCATTCAAAATGAGACAGAAACAATAATATTGCATAAATTAGGGTTCTGTACTAATATGCTAAATATTTGTCTCTTATTACATCACATCCATATAATTCACCATTGTCATTAGTTTCAACACCTTCTGACAAACGACAATGTACATAAAAATGAGTGTGTAACACTCATTTGCATTTCCAAAAGTGTATGCTTAAGCAAAAGTTCAGGCAACTCATTTGTATGTGTTGAAAGAATTTTGGATGTATACAATTCTTTCGATTCTTTTCTCAACTTCTTTTTTTTCTCCTACCTTTGCTATTGCTACAACTACTCTTGCTGCTACTGCTGCTACAACGACAAATGACTGCAAACATTCCTTTTCATTCCTTGTGTTCTTTACTGAGCTATTATACTGTATTCAAATGTGCTAATCAAAGTTACATGAAAAGAAACAAAAATGGGTTCATTGATCAGTTTTCATCTCAGCTGCATCTTGCTTCGTCTATTTTATTTTAAATGCACTGATTGTAGTATTGCAAAGGCTCTAGTGTGTTTATCGCAGCCGGGACAATACAATGTTAACTCAGTATTGAATTTACCATGTCAAAATCATGCTCCAACCTCACAGAGAGAAAATCTTTTGAAAACAATATAATGCAATTTCAAAAAGCGCTTGTTGCGGCACAATTCCGCCCAAAGAATGGTTCACATTTACCTGTTGACTGTATTAGCTGAGTAATAAGGTTTCAACAAGTAGTAGATTTCCAATATTTCCTGGTTGAAGTGATAAATACCCAATAAACCTTACTGAATTTTTCAAAATCAAATACTGCCAAAAAATAAAATAAGTAAATTAATAATTAAAATGTACCCAATATTACTACCAACATTTTTGGGACCCCATGTGGCCGGGTGGTCTAAATCGTTTGCCCGTACAGATCACTGACATCTCACCTCTGTCCACGTGGGTTTTAATCTCGTGCTTCGCTGACGTGGATATGTGAGAAAGCCTACCAGTAGCTTCCGGTGGGTCATTGGTTCTTTCCGAAAGTTTTCCCAGGATTTTCCTCCACGATATATACTGGCAGCCATGTATAGCCAATCATGTGCTGAAAAATGGCAGTAAAACCACCACCACAACAACTACCAAATCTTTCTTCAAGGAACCAGCACGTTATGATACACAATAACAATCTTTTGGCTGTTGTATGTCCTAGCCAAGTTAATGTGACCACAAACCACCTTATTTCATTTTTTTCAAAAACGAACAGCAACCCTTGCAAGATATAAATAAAATAAAGAATACTAACAACTTATCCTACACGAATATTTTAGACAGTATGCCGCACTAAATAAAAACTAAAGTAAATATTTTCATTCACGAGCAAAAGGTGAAACTCTAACATCGCGTTATGATAATTTAGTTAAGTTTATGGGTCAAAGGTCAAATTGCAAACTTAGAAAATATGGCAGAAGAAAGAATACATGACTTGTTATATATTAAGCATACTGAATAAAATACATTAAATACACGTTTAATATCTGAAAATTGATCTTTCTTGAGGTGTTAACAACAGGAAATTAAATGAACTTGTTTTTACTGCAGGATTTAAAATTGTATATTGTTTCTTTTTTAAACAAATCAAATACCTAATCCATTTTGAAGATGTTGCTTTATCTTTGATTATCTAATTAAGAAGTGTCAAACATTTTGAGTTCAAAATTCTAACTATATATTTTTTGAAAATTCAAATTACGTTTTCCTTTGAGTCATCATAAATAGATCTAAAAAAAGTTAGAATCTGTTGAAAAACAGCTGAGAGAGAATTTGAAAACATGTTTGTGTCGAATCTAAGTTTGATACCTGAGTTATATTTCAATCTTTTCAACTAACGTGGGTACGTGAGAAAGCCTGCCAGTAGCTTCTCGTGGGTCGGTGGTTCTTCCCGGGGTTTTCCAGGGTTCTTCCTCCACCATTAATACTGGCCGCCATGTATAGCCTATCTTGTGCTGAAAAATGGCGTTAAACCCTATAACAACAACAACAACAACAACAATCTTTTCAATTTTACCACACGAGTAGAGCTATTAATTTCCACATGCTTGTTGACATTTAGTTGCAAGTCTCTTCAAACAACGAAGAATATAGTTTGTGATACAATAAATGTACAGATTCATGTGTCTGAATTCATTCTAGGGACAACTGTCTAAGATGATATTTTCAGAACTTGACAATAAGCAGATATTTATTTCAGAAATAGTTATCGCTTCCTTACAGAAAATATATATATACTTCTTCTGCAGATATAGTAGTCTTGATTACACTGGAGGCTTTTTTTAATGTGACAATAATTTCATATATGATTCCCTGTCAACAATCGCTGATCTAAATGTAGGCTGTTTCGTCTAGCAATTTCTATTCACCTTCAAAACATTAGGTAATTTGGGGTTCTATCAATTTATTTTATCTATTAAATACCCTTTCTTTGCATTTAGCGCGTGGTACATTCGAACATCGATAACGGCTCAAACAATTTAACTATCTGTCTTTAGTAAATTTTGATGGGAAAGCAATTTTGCAACCTAATAATCTTTTTGCAAGATCATAATATATTAACGGTTAATGCATAATCAAAGGTAGCATAGTATACTTCACTTACAATGGCTCGGCAATCCACTTATAACTGGTTAGATTTGCAAAAAATTATTAAAATTAACGCATATCAGGAAAAGCATTATAGTGTCTTTGTGTATTGGAATCTAGAGAAATAAATAAATTTTTACTGAAGTTTGCTCCGTATGTTTGACTTCTACTCATTTTTGTTCCTGGTGAATAATGGATTCGGCCTTTGCAGGCCTTGGCTTTTCTAACTTGAAAATTACACTACACACTATGCGAGATTTAATGCTGTTCAAAACAATTATCCAACCAAGTTTTTCTGTTGCATCTAATGTCTTCTGCAATTGTTCCAGCTCCTTTTCCATCAATTCCAGATATTCATGTTATTCTATATTCTCGATAGTTTGCTGCATTTAAACTATCCCCTAAATCCTATAATTTGATATCTATTATATTTAATTTCTTTTTATATAACTGTGAAACGAAATCCAATACTTGCATGCTTCCACCGTTGTCATTCTTTCATTTTGTTTTGCCAGATCTTCATCAATTACATGTTTCAGTTCTACTTTTTATATTTGTTTTAATTTGCGATTGAACGTGTGGACAGTCTGGACAGTCTTTGTAGGCATTGTTATTGTTGTCATATTTTTTTCTCGTGTGGATGGATGATGGGTGTTCGCTCATGAATTATGAAAATGTTATAATTATTAATGTTTTTGGAGGTCTGGTATGCATAATGTCTAACAAATTGCATGGTGTTGCTAGGGTAATGGTTGTTATATTTTATTATCGTCTCGTGAGGTGGTTGTTGGTTTTTGAAAGATGAAGACACGATGTATTGTGGCCATGTTGTCAGAGCTGGGACATACAGCAGGGAAAACCAAAATTGTTATTCTACGTGGAAGTGTGTTGGTTTTCGAAGAAACTATTTGGAGGTAGCAACGGTGTATGATTGTTATTTATTTATCTTTGTTTAGCTTCGGGCATGGTGTTCTTTTTTGAAATATTAAAATAAGGTTATTTTGTTGGTATGTCACCTGAGTTGAAGAACAAGAGTTATACTCCCTTAACACTGTACACATATATATTTTCTCTTCCAGTATATCAGAGTGTACAGCCTTACTTAGCTTCTTTGATTATTTTACGTAATGTTTGGTTGTTAGATTGAAGTATAATCAATAGAGTGGTAGAACTATCAACATAAAAAGAAACCCACCAAAACTGGTATAAAATTTTAAAGTAATCATTTTCTTTATTTGTGTTTGGTACAACAATTTTCTAAGATGCTACTGATGAGAAATAGTCACAAGTGAGACACACACAGTAGTTGTGATTAATTATCGTGAAATGTATGCTGTGTCGATCTTAGCACAATTATAAATACGATGGGGTTTCATCAGTTTTAGCTTTTTGCGTTCATTTAAGTATCGTTCGGTACTAGAAATAGACAAAGAGTCCCAAGTGTTATAGATCCCCAAAAACGTTTTCCATATTATTTCCATGCACAGACGTGAAACAAAAACAAAGAGTATTAGCGGTTTGTATCTGACCTAATGTAAAAAATAATGTTTAAATACCTGTCACATTTAGATTTATAAAACTACGCATTGGCCAAAGTAGATACACAATGGGCTCCATTTAATTACTGATTCTTCTACTGTATTGGCTATGCTTCCTCATGAATACAACCTAGACTTGTAATATAAGACTGTACATGATGACATCAAGCATAATACGGGTATCAACGTGATGCGTACCTAGCATTCTCATTCAGTACTAGAAAAATGACATTGCGTATGTACAAATTTGTAGCTCGACATCGTACAATCAGAAATAACCAAAAATAAACAACAACAAAAATTGGTTCTTCGTAGGCAGTTTAAATTGGTGAAGTCTCTAAACGATTTAAATTGTAATGTAAGGCCATATATACCGATTTTGATTTTTTCTATCAGAAAATTGTCACCTCTTTAACACATCTTCCAAAAACTGGCATCAAGTGGGTTGCCAGTCAAGCTGATTTAAGACATTAATGCTCAACAGGTTTGCCTGACTGAGTGGAAAATTGACATTGACCAGAATAACCTACTTCAGTACAAGAAGATTTAAGTTTAAATCGATTTCTGCTCTAATGATCACGGTACCGTCAGAAATTAATACGAAAAGTCATTTTCTTAATTGCATTATTTTCACTTGGATTTAAAAAGTAATTCTTTTTGTTCTTTTGATGCATTAATTTTATTTCAACAGGAAATGATGATATTTATATGCATTAAATGGCTCTTTGTAGCGTCAACAAAGGTGATTATTTCATTAAATAGCTGTGATCAGAGTTGTCATCGGACAAGAAAAACAACAGTCTTCTTGACATGGATTTTAAGCCTGCTTTAGCTACCCAACTAAGCTTGTTAAATTGTGGAAAAATTTCTTTATTGGCTACACACAGGTTTAGTGTGTGTGTGTGTGTGTGTGTGTGTGTGTGTGTGTGTGTGTGTGTGTGTGTGTGTGTTTTGGATTTTTAACGCAGCTTTAACAATTTTTTAGTATTATCGCTACGATGTCTCCAGTGTGGCAGTTTATAGTGATATCATGTCCCACCCAGCCACATTATCCTGACGCCAGGCCGACCAGTCCTAACACAAACCTCTTAATGCGGTGCGCCTAGCGAGGCAGCATATACAGGTTTAGAGTTACATTGCTAATAATCTAAAATTACAACTACAGTTGTCTTTGGAGAATTTAAGAGTTTAACTGATGGACAAAGCATCCATAATTTTTAAATATTTGTATCAGCAAGCACATTTTCAAACCCAGGCAGATGATTATTTGTTTCAAAGCCAGCAGGAGTCTGTTTTGTATGTTATCTGAATACATTTATATAATATATGGTTTAGTTTTATTATTACTGACTGCATTTTCGATACTCTTATACGGTACTTATAGGTTAATTACTCAATATTGAATAAGATATTAACTACCATACACCGCCAGAGCTTTTGAAGCATATCTATAACCACACACGTTAAGAAATGCTCCGTATTTTGAATATTCCTTGAATAATTCACTTTATATTTGGCATTTGAACACTTTTGAAAATTGAGCTTTATTTGATTGCTGAATTTGACAAATTCACTCGTCTGGTGTTAGAGTTAAAGTGAATATTTTTCACTTTACACCCAGAGGCTCTTATCAAATAAACACCCTAAAAATGGGGTAAATTGGGACTTTGAACGTTTCTCTCTCAATTGCATTTCATTATCACATTAGGGCTTCGAAATACACCACACTACTACTCCTAGTCGTTTAGTAATCATACAACTAATCCATTTCCTAAAACTACTGTTTTAAATAAATTTTCAATTACAATTATTTTTTACCGTATTGTTTAAAAGTCTGAGAAATATTAGAATTTAAGACATTTTCGCCTAATTTTTAACATTTTGGAGCCAATCATCTATTCTAGACCCAAAAAATATAGACGACTTCTTTTTCCATCCCCAAAATATGCACTGAAAACCCTGGGCTATTGCCCTTTAAAACATAACAATGAACCATCAAAGATCTTCCAAGTAGTTGTTATAATGACAACTCTCCACTGACATTCAAAGTAGTTGTTATAACGACAACTCTCCACTGACATTCACAGTAGTTGTTATAACGACAACTCTCCACTGACATTCAAAGTAGTTGTTATAACGACAACTCTCCACTGACATTCACAGTAGTTGTTATAACGACAACTCTCCACTGACATTCAAAGTAGTTGTTATAACGACAACTCTCCACTGACATTCAAAGTATTGTTATAACAACAACTCTATACTGACATTCAAAATAGTTGTTATAACGACAACTCTCCACTGACATTCAAAATAGCTGTTATAACGACAACTCTCCAGGGATATTCAAAGTAGTTGTTATAACGACAACTCTCCACTGACATTCTAAATACTTGTTATAAAAACCTCAAAATCGTAGATCGCCCAGACTTTCTGTAGACAATCAATAGCTAAACGTACAGCACGTATTACCCAAAGTTTAGTTCTGTATGAATTAAAGTGACAATTAAATATAATATAAATAAGACATGAGGTTCAGATTTTAAAACAAATTCCAAGTAGCGTACCTTATCCTTGGATTTCAGCACAGTTTACGACAATAATTCTTACACAAATATTTATAGCCAATAGATTTAACGAGATAAAGATATGTTACACAAGCAAGAAACATTGGGATATAAGCCACTAAATATTTTTGATAATCAAATTTTAAAATTTGACAATGATGAATCGATATCATTATATAAACGTTTAGCAACAAAACCCCAATTATCAAACACAAAACAAACAACAAAAAAAAAACGGAACAAAACAAAACAAAAAGCAAGCAAATAAACAAATGTGACAGTATGGATGGCAGCAGCGAGATACGTAACATCTTTGAGACCATAGTAATCAAAGTCAGTATGTTGCGTGTAATTACAATATGCTAAAACATATAATTCAACAAATATCAGTATAGTTCTAATTAAATTTGAAACAGCTTGTAAGTATTCCAATATCCCAATACAGCGTGATGGAAGATATTTCATAAGAAAGAATGTTTTAAAAGTACTGATGTTCCAATAATATATTATAAAATAAAGCCACGTGACTCCTGTTGACATGAAACGAAAGTTAGAGAATGACATATACAACATGGTTATACGTATGTGGATCTATTTGCATGCAGACTCATTTGAATGTGGACTTATTTATTTCTTTAAGATGGCAACAGACTATTAATGAAGGAATAGCGCGATTAAATCACATGTGATTTCTATTGTAGATGACCCAGTACAAGATAGATTTTTATTTTGACAAAACAAACAATAGGTTTTAACATTTTTATTTAGGTGAATAAAAATATGAGACAGATGAATAAAAATATGAGATAGATGAAAACATTACGCTGAGATTTTTATTTGAGAATTAAAAGCTCGACTATACTATACTCTTGGTAAGGATGGCAGATTTGCATTATCCAGTAATATGTCGGAAAAAAAGGGGCGGTATATAAGGTTAGAACAAAAGTTTTAAGAATGATCAGATCCATTTAAGTTAAGAATAAATATCAAACTTGCAAACGATATAATTAAATCTGATGAACAGTCTGTAGTAATTTGCCAAGCGAAGAGAATCACCACAAATGTACCTTTTAATACAATTTGTGCAGGATGGCATTATCAGCTTTTAAGGAAATAGTTGCTTTCCTAACTATTTTGGACAAATAGTAAACAATATTTTCATACTTATTTTGAATTTCGAATTTATTGATAAATGAATCCGAGCTACAGGTGCATCATCCTACTATTAACCATGTTGCAAAATTCCCAGGGCCAAGACATGTAGCAAAATTATCTAGGCTACGATGTGTTCCAAATGATCTAGGTCAATATATGTTCCAAATTCTCTAGGCCAAGATGTGTTGCAAAATTCTGTAGGCCAACATGTGTTGCAAAATTCTCTAGGTCAAAAGGTGTTTCTATTATACAAAGAGCTCCATAAGTAGTAGCGATTGTTACACATGTTTCTTTTACCTGTTTTTAACTTTCTATAATCTGTAACTCCGTGTTATAAATAGTTTCTCTAAATTTATTTTATCTACCTGTTAAATTCAAAACTACGTGTTCTCTTATGCTTTAATTATACCACATGTGGCTGGATATCATTAATTATGCCACATGTGGCTGGATATCATTAATTATACCAAATTTGGCTGGATATTATTAATTATACTACAGGAGGCTGGATATTATTAATTATACCACATGTGGCTGGATATTATTCTTTAAATGTACCACATTTGGTTATCTTTCTATTAACGGCAGTCACGTCAAGGCCAGTTTTCACTGATTATCAGCCCCTGGGTCTTTTTCTTCCTGATGAGTAAACTATATATATATATATATATATATATATATATATATATA
>JAECUM010024073.1:0-24455 GCA_016617855.1 Megalonaias nervosa
TATATATATATATATATATATATATATATACACATACATATATAATTTTTTTTTTCAGGCATGGGTGAGTCAAATAGAAGAATTTTTGTTGAGATGTGAACGATCATTTCGTTAAGACCAATTATTAGATTTTGCCTTCGAACTATGTATCGAGTACAAGTTAAAATATTACCCCATTGTCGCGTAATGGATTATATAGTAGATGATTGTGATATAGATATTTCTGAAGGTCGATATTTTGGTTTTTTGATCCTAGTATGAATAACAGAGTATTTGCGATTACCAAAAAGATGATAAGAAAGAAGGCTATTATTTTGTATCGTAATATATTTTATAAATTTTAAGAAATTGCTTTCCGTTTTGATATTTTGAGATAGGGCTTCCATATAGGAATACAAGAAACGAAGAAAGAGTTTTTTTTTTTTTTTTTTAAAAAAAAGAATGTTCGCTTCGGTCTGGCAATAACCTTAATTAGTTTTGCCGATTGCGTAAATTATACCCTGTCGTTTCTCCTATCAAAGGAGGATGCAATTCGTTTACATAACCAGGTGAATCGGTATAAATAATGTTATGAAATATACAGAGCGTGTGTGATCTTTTTTTTTTTTTTTTCTTTCTGAGAGAAGATACTAGCCGCATTCCACACAAATATTGCGTGTGAGGGCACTTCTGGTTAGACCTGTAACCGCTTTAGCTTTAGCAACCTCTGTCTGTGGTCTCTATAATCTAGCCGAGTCTTTACTTGAACACCCATCATAAACGATATCTGCATATTCTACTACAGGCCTAAGATATGATAAGAATTATATCATTATATTTCTTACTCATATTATATTCGATGAATTTTTAAATATTCAGCAATTTATATGTTGTTTTTTTTTCTTCAAAAGTATATTAGTAATTAGTAGACTCCATGTGAATATATTAAATCTATTGATCGGATGTTAATATTTGTCAACAAAAGCAGGTGATTCTTTTTGTAACTTCAATTTAGGAAAGAGTGAGTTATTCTTTTTGTTGTAATAACACGACTTCAGTTTTTGATATGTTAAAGCTTTCTAGCCATTGATTTGACTAGTCATTTGAAGTTTCTAAGTCAGAACTGAGTACGTGTTGGATATTTTGCATACTTCTCAAAGCGTAAGAAAGAGAGTTGTCATCAGTAAAACGTCAAGCTGCACTTAAGTAGATCATCAGCAATGGCACCGATAGATGCAAGAAACAATAAAGGTCCCAGAACTGAACTCTGCAGGACCCCAGCGGAAAGAGACTGAGTTGTTATTACTGTATCTTTTCGCAACAACATTTTGCGATCTGTTGGAGAAATAACTGGTGAATCAGTCAACCTGATAAGATTCTATTAGATATCAATTTATGAACTGGACCTTTATGCCAAAGGCAATGAAATACCTTTGATAAATCACAAAATACTACCCTTGTTTTTTCCACTCTCGAGCGCGCGTATATCGTCGTGACATCAGTTTCGGAGCGTCATGTGTTTCAGAGCGGCCATTTTATTTAATTAATATTGCGTGATACCATGTAACTAATGATGCAGTTTTCAGAAGCTGCAAGTAAAGAAAATGCTTCTAGTTTGTCTAAATCAGGTAAGTATTCACATTATGCATAACAATGACCCCAAAACGTTCAATTACTTTTATACCCACCCCAAATACCTTTATTTTTCGATAATGTCAATGAACTGAAGCCCTTGTTGCAACTTGTTTGTTGTCAACTGTCTAATGAATAAAATCAGATGACTTCTTATTTCCATCCCACTTCACATTTTGTTTTTACCTATAGAAGTCAATTAATTAAATAATTATCAATTTTGCTGTTGAATTTAATGACATTTGTTTTTCGTTCTTTACTTATTTCCAGTGTTAGATACAGAAAAAAGTATCTAATATCTCGAAATCAATACCTTTTTAAATAAAAAGTTAAATATTTATATTTTTGTACATTAAAAGTTCCGTAATTTTAGAAACACAACAGTATTAAACGTTTATAAATCTGTCGTAAATGCATTAAATGCATGATTTTCAGAATGGCAGAAAACTGCATAATTGTTTATGACAAATAAGCTTTAAGAAAACTCTTTTAGATATTAAGGAGAAGAAACTATTCGTTCATATTAAGATTATTCATTGTTATGTTCGCCATTGTTGCAATTCCCTGTGATCGAATATTTCTCATCTCTACGATGGCAGGAAGTTGCGCTGTGATCAACAGCTCCGAAACAGATGACGTTGTAAACAAGGCAAGCAAAACATGGTACTCATAAATATACTTTTATGGAACAAATGTCTGCAGCCATGAATAGTTTTAGGTTTTGAATTTGTTACACGTATAATGATGATTCAAAGTGTAAATGAGCTTTCAATAAAACTTACATTGTTTGCGAATTATTTCGCGATTTGTTCTTAAGGGCTCCGAAACCGACACATCGAGGATATAGCGGGTACACGGCTTAGCGATTTGGGGAAAAACCCATTGCTATTTATAAATAAAACAGCAGCAGAGAAGCTGAACCCTACAACTTTGATAGAGAGCTCCGTTTGCAAAAATAAGGGCTCTACGAAGACTGAAAAATAAGGTCAATAATCGTAAACCGAAACCGTTAACCGAGTATATTCCCATTACAAGGGGAAACAGATCCAATTAACTTTTTTGTTACCCTGCGCTGACTATTTTTTTTCAAATTTTAGACGTGTTCGTTTGCGACGCGCACACGCACGTGTTGTCGTCAGCTTCTCTGCTACTGTAATTAAACTATTATTATATCAATAATAATTGGTGAAGCTCACTCGTAAAGGTTAGCTCGAGAGCGACTAGAGGCAATCAATAAATATCTACCCGTGAGAGATTCTGTTAAACAAAAACCACAGGCACGTCAAGATCTCAAAGATTGATTTGCAGAAGCCGCAGAAGAATTGTTTAAACCTATTACAAAGACTACTAAAAGTATTCTTCCCGTGTTGGAAAAAAAAAACCGCTGAAGCAACAGGAAAAATAGCAGAGCGAACTAAGAAAACAAAAAAAAAAAAAAATTCTGCAAGGACTTCCAGGTGAGATAGCTGCGGCTCAGCCACAATTACAAGAAGAAGTACAAGAAGTACCTGAAGATATTGACCAAGCTGGTGCTGAAGAAGAAGGCGATACAAAGTATCATACACCAAAACGAGCAAGAGTTATGCTTATTGATAAATTTACCGTAGCTGTGAGCACCGCGAAAAGTTATGACAATAAAGAAAAGTTTCTGAAACGAGAGTACCATAACCGTTATAAAAGCCGTGATGACTGGAACAAATGGATATATCGCATACACTATGGAGTTGATCAGGTCAGAAATGACGATCCAACTTATATGAAGTTTGACGATGAAATAAAAAAATATCTTTCACAAGAACAAAAAAAATATTAGTCTAATAATAAGTGAGAAAAAAGAAGAACTACAACCGCAACAACAACTAGGACAACTAGTAGAACAACAAACACAACTAATGCAACAAGTACGACGACGAGGACAACCATCATCTGACTCTGGTGCAACTGGAAGTAGTATAGGTACTCAAGGATGTGGTCTTATTACTCCATGTCCGGATAACATTCTTGCCGACGTAGACAAATTAGAAATTTTAATCGGTGGAAAACGAGCTGGTAATAACTCTCCTCAGATCATCAACGAAATATCATCAATTTGTCAACGATTATTTACAGGCGGTATCATGGACATTAATGTTTACCGGGAACTCATCGATAAAATTACCGACAATTACTACAGTGATTAAACAGTCAGATATATTAACTATAATAAAATGATTATACATAATGCTCAACGTGGACCGACTATGGTCAGGGTGATAAATTCGCGATTACCAACCTATAATTCATTCTACGGCGATGGACTTGGTGATTTGTTCAGGGTCTATTTGCAAGGTTAGCTCCAAAGGCAATACCGATTGTAAAACAATTAGGTATGAAAGCTATAGACGTTATTCGTGATAAGGGTATTGGTGCTGTTGGCGATGTAGCCGGTAAATCATTCTCGGCAATCAAAGAAAGATTAGCAGGATTAATACGACGAAAACCACAGCCGGTAAAATTACCCAGCACTACGAATATGCCTGCAAATGTTAATAAAATATTAAATCAAGCTGCAAATCAAAAACTAGCAGAGTTGGCTAGTGAACCCATATCAGAAAAGGAAAAAA
This sequence comes from Megalonaias nervosa, assembly GCA_016617855.1. NCBI lineage: Eukaryota > Metazoa > Mollusca > Bivalvia > Unionida > Unionidae > Megalonaias > Megalonaias nervosa. The sequence continues at coordinate 4,215 of JAECUM010024073.1, forward strand.
ATATAACCGCAAGTTTAATAGCAGGAAGCGGTCTTCGTGTTAGACGAACACGATAATAATAAAGATGTTTAAGCATATATTTGATCCCGCATTTGACATGGATGCACCAGTACTCAAAGATGAGTCTGTGCGTGATTATCAGTATTATTCTTACCACGCAATTACACCAGGTTAGCATGGGCGAATTGAATTGCAAGTTCAGGATACAAGCAGATATTTCTTACCCGCAGAAGCATTTCTGAGATTGTAGGTGAAATTCTAAAATCAGATGGAACTGATCTCGACGCTTGTAATAATATTGGTTTTGTCAATAACGGTATTATGGCGTTGTTTGATAGCGCTACGTATATGATCGACGGTGTAAATATTGAGTCAATTAAAAAAGACGTTGATGTAGCTACAACGATACTTGGTCTTGCGCGATACAGCGATGAATATTCAAGAACAATTGGCCCATCAATATTGTTTGTCAAAGACACTACTAACCATCCTGATAACAATAAATATCGCTCTGTGCAGTTAGTCCATGATAGTTCTGTTGATCCACAACCAGCTGGAATGATAGCTCGACCGGGAGCTGCATTTCCGGTAGCTCATGGTGATAATCCAAATTTCAACTTGGGATTTGCAACACGTCGATCAATGCTTCGAGGACAACGAAGATCATTCTCATGTGCAATTCCACGTTCGCATATTTTTGGATTCTGCAGAAATGTCAGAAAGGTTATTTTCGAAACCAAGCATACAGTTGTACTTGTGAGAAAAGCTACCGACGATGATGCACTCTGGCATGTTGAAGGTGCTGGCGCAAACGCAACTGCAGCACTTAATGGAAAAGTAAAACTGACAAAACTTTCACTGTGGATGCCAACGATGACTCCATCGATCACCAAAGAACACAAATTACTTTTTTTATGAATCAAGGCGGTAAATCAACATTATCATGGTTGACTATGACCACATATAGTATTCATTAGTGTTTCTGCGCGGCGACATATATTTATTGCGCTTCAGGATGCTACACCAGTGAACAACCAGACGCGTAGTATAATGATATTTGACCAACTTGACGTCAGAGAAGCTTCGCTGCGGATAAATGGACATCAAGAACCCTCCGAGAGTATATCGCTAAATTTTAATTCTATTAATGTTGCACGTGTATATCATCATTTGATGACATTTATGGGGTGTGATCAAAATATCGATTCTGGTTTACAAATATCTCAGTTTGAATTTAAAAATATATCCAATCTATTATTTCTCATTGGAACATTTTGATTTATTCAGACAATCAGTCGTCGACATATATTTTCGAGCTAGTTTAGCCAGAGGAACAATTGCCAATTGCAGAGCAATCGCGGTTATATTGTCCGATTAAGGGTGTTGGTGGTCGCATGAGAGTCGTTGATGCCCCAGTCGAAAACATGTAATTGTTAATTTAAAAATCAAAATATTATTATAAATGTCATATCATAATGTTAGTGTCAGTCTGACTCCTGGTCAGATTAAAAAACTACAATCAGCGTCCAAAGATAACTGTGGAACAACAATATCGTTAAGACAAGAACAAATCTCAGAACGTCAATTAAAACATATCAACGACGCTAAAAAATCAAAAACCGGATAACGACTTAATCTTTCAGCGAGTGCCATTAGCAATGCTGTTAAAACCGGTGGAATATTTCCACTTCTCGCAGCTATACCCGCGTTAATAGCCGGTGCAGCCCCAGCTGTTGAAAAAGCTGCTGCGTTAGGTGCTGTTGGAACTGCTCCTGGAATGGCATTAAAGAAAGCTACAGGGAAGGGTTTAAAAAGATCTAAAAAAAGGGAAAGGGTCTGAGATTACCAGGAACGATACCCGGGTACGGTTGCAGACTAAGATTACCAGGAAAGATACCTCGTTGATTCTTCCAATGTCCAAGTTTGATTTACTTGATGCTGCTGCCCAGCTAAACATAAAAAATTTTCAGAGGTGTTTTTATGCGTGATCAATTACCGCGTAAACCAAGCTGCGTTGAAACTGGTATTATTAACCTCGACAAATCCACCAACACAGGTACACATTGGGTTGCATACGCGATTGATCCACGTGGAATTGTTTATTTTGATTCGTACGGGTTAGCACCACCAAAAGAATTTTTAAAATACGTGAGCAGCAATAAAAATATTCCAATCTGGTATTCAACGTTACCAACACAAAAAATAACCGAACCACCAGTATGAGGCAGAGAAGCACTTGCAGTACTTGACGCGATTTCAGCATCGTCAGCACCACCTCATAATGTTGCGCACGAGTACACCGTTAACTTGCATCGTTCGTTTTAAACAACTATTATATTATATTGTATAATGGTAGATATTTACGGAAGATCAGCTAAGACTAAAACCAAAAAACCGGGTGAAGACTTACTCAAACAAGTAACAAAAAAGATCAGCGGCGAAATATCTGACCTGCTCAATCTTGCCGACGTTGATCCTAGGGAACTTGTAGTATTTCAAAACCGTGAAGGAAAATTGAAAACGAGTAATATTTCAATCAACGATATTATTGTTCGTAACAGAGCAGCACTAGAAAATATCGTTGCCGTGTATGACCGAGAAGGAAAACTTGTCGCTAGTGTTGTTACTCCGTCGTCGATCCGAAATAGTATAGGTGAACGAGTTTTAAAAACCGGTGATATGATGACCGGCATTCTTAACATGAACAACAATAAAATTACCAACGTGGAAGAACCAACAGATAATCTCGACGCTGCAACAAAGAAGTACGGCGACGATAACAATATTCCGATGACAACTTCGTTGTCGACGATCAATAATGGAATGATGACACTCAAAACTGATTTTTCTAATCACGTACAACTGTTTATAAATTTCGCAGAAACGTAAACAGAACAATTAATGATTTTTTTGGAACTCCACCAACCGTTGATATTAAACTCTCCGACGTTAACACGAAACTCAACGATATTGTCAGTGGAATTCCTAATATCGTTCAAAAAACTAATCTGATTAAAATTCCTCATGCGCAGATCAACAATATTGTATACACAGTATCATCAGGATCATCAACATGGTCACAGCAAAATAACACTATCAAACATACCGCGGAAGTAACTGGTGTGTACAGGCTGTCTTTGTTCAGCTCTGCAAAATTTAGGATATTTACTACATTTCCATGGCGTCATTCAACTGATAATTTTTCTGGAACTGTGTCTATAGTGTTAAATAAAGATACCGAAGAAACGTTTATACTGGAACAATCTGATAAAAAATTAACCGCAGCGTCTTACTGGAGGTGTCTTGAATTTGTCGCTGAAATACCTCAATTGATTATTTAATACTTCAGAATTTTAAATTAGTCTCGTTAACCTACTTAATAATAATGATCTACGCTAACCAATATAGATACAATCAAGTATGTGAGTGTCAAACCAAACTGAAAAAAAAAAATCATTGATGAATACGACGCACAGGTAAAAAAATATCGCAGACGCGCAGTTGTCATCGACGTAGTTGTTTATTCGGCATCTGCGATCATCGCTGGAACTGGCGTAATTTTATCCGCGGTAATGATGACGTCACCGGCAGTTGTAACAATTTTTGTTTCAGCTGCAACAACAATCGCTGGTGTTTTTAATATCATCGCAAAAAAAAAATATCGACGTGTACAGCCGCAAAATTACACGAGTACACGTTAAAACTGCACGCGGTAACGTGCAAGTGCTCAAAGTTATCATCGTTGATTTCGTCGTGCCTCAACGACGGTATAATTACCTGTAACGAGTTCACAGAAATAATTAAAATTTACAACGAGGCATTAGAACCAGATTGTTCACAATCAAAGATGGAATTATAATTAGTTAGATAGAAATTGATAATTAAATAATGTCGTCAACGATGGAACTGCTGCAACAGATTGCCGCCAATACAGCACCGCTGAAAACAACGATGATATCAACTAGCTCAACTAATCCTGAATTTAGTGTTGTTTTTCCAACTGCAATTCAAGTGAAAGAAATAGCACTAGCACAATTACGAGTTTACTATACTTTGCCAAATATTAGATCAACGTCGTTTGGTGGACTTCCTCCGAATAACTCATTAGTATTTGCAAATAAAAACCGCGACGATGGAACTCCCGATTGGCAATTTGTTAGTATACCCACGGGCAGTTATCAGATCGAAGAAATCAATGAAGAATTCCAGTGTAAAATTAAATCGTTAACGGGTAAAGAATCCAAGATAGCTATTACCGTCCACGAACCAACGCTGTCGTCAGCGATAGAAATTCTTTCACAGGACTACGTCGTAGATATTTATCAGTCATCGATCAGATCTGTACTTGGATGGCCAGATATTCCACCGGCGGCGTCAATGGCAATACCACCAGAACCGGCTAAGGATAAATTCCTCACGACAAAAAAAAATATTTATAAAGATTCCAGAATATCGAAAAACTTACCAATGGAATGGTGTAATGAAACCGGGTAGAGTTGAATTTTTCCACGACGGTAACGAATTATATTATGCTAAGGGGTCTGAATTTATAATAAAACGTGATCTATACAACTAAACGTGGATTAATAACATTTAATAGAAACTTTTTTGAGGAACTCGCCAGCATTCTAAAATTTGAACATAAAAAAACATTTGATGAATTAATAAATTTATTTTCCAGTATTACCACGCACTACAGCGATGATGTTAACCAAAATATCATCGAAACTATACAACACCTGAACATGATTGCATCAGACATCAACTACATCAACAATACTACATATTTTTTACAGAACTGTATCAATAATTCCTGGTGTATTTAATTATATGGGGGTAGTTCCACCTCAGAAAGTTTTAGATGATAATGATAATGATGTGATAAAATCAGTCAAGGTTGTAATCAATGAAAATTGTCCAAAGGTTCTAGAATCATGGAAAAAAGTAAGACCACCACCAGATAAAATAACGGTGACCACGGCACAGGCAGACATATATCGCCGGACATTGTAAATATAACACCAACGATCGCAGTCAATCTAGTTTGTGACGCCATCGATGGAAGTTATCAAGTAGACTTACAAAAATCTAATGAAGCTCAGCAAGGATACATTTTATACACGTATACCCCTCAAGTTCCCCCAGGGTATTTAATTGTATTAGAACCAATCAACGTTGTTTATTTGCGTGTGCATAATCCGCTTTTATCACGGATACATTTTAAACTTACTGATCAGCAAGGACACCTTTTGGATTTACGTGGAAAAGAACTGCTCGTAAATCTGTATGTGAGATCGTAGATCTTGAGATCATAGATCTCGCTTTCGTGGAAAAAAAAAAAAAATAAAAAAAAGAATAAAAAATAAATAATCTGATTCTGAGTAGAATATTTTTTTGCTGTTATCAGAACAAAAAATTATTATTATCTGATTCTGGGTAAATATTTTTTTACTGTATTTTAGTCACAGTTTCGTCGTCGTCACTTTCATTTTCACTTTCACTGTGGGACGAGTAATAAACGTCCCTATCCTTTGCAAGTAACTCTTCCGCGGTTGTACTCGCTGTTATAATTTCGTTCAGTTGTCTTATACGAGCATTTACTTTCTTTTTTGTTTCGTATTCGTGAGTTAATTTTTACCTAATTACTTCGATTGAGCTTGCAAGAGGAACAAATAATTTTACCTGATCATCTGTAACTGACGCCAACGACTGCAACATTGCCTGCTGAATTAACTTTACAAATCTGTAATCGGATGGTAGTGTATACTTGTTCTCGAATTTTCGAAATTGTAATGATTCAAAATCGCACATAATTTTTTCAGGATTAAGTTCATCATAAATTTTTATACCGTCATGTTGTAATTGCTTAATGACAACAATAACAGCATTAATATTTTCTTGATTCATTATATAATAAATATTTATTTAAAATAAAAATAATTCTGAATAATAAGAATAAAAATATTTCTGAATAATAAAAAAATATTTCTGAATAATAAAAATAAAACTATTTCTGAATCAGAATTAATATTATAATAAAAAATAAAATAAGAATATTTCTATGAATCTGTAAAATTCTGAGAAATCTGAATAAATTTCACAATCCAATCGCTGATTGGGGTGGGGTATTTGCACGATCAAATAAAAAAAATTTGTTTGAATTTCTTAAAATCTGATGGGGTGTTTGCACGACTGAAATTGAGGAATTCGAACAAAATTCATTGGTTTTGATGGGGTGTTTGCACGATTAAACTGAGAAATCTTAACAATTTTGCTGAATTTCAGTTTATATAATATAAAATAATTTATGAAATATTTTTATAAATCTGAAAAATCTGACAAATCTGAGAGAATTTCATAATCCAATCGTTGATTGGGCTGGGGTTTTGACACAACGAAAATGAGGAATTTGAACAAAATTCGATGATTTTGATTGGGTGTTTGCACGATTAAAATGAGAATTTCTAACAATTTCGCTGAATTTCAGATTTATAATATAAAATAAATTTATGAAATATTTTTATAAAATTGAAAAAATCTGAGAAAATCTTACAAATTTTGTAAATGTGCTGAGGTTTTGACCCATCGAAAATGAGAAAATCTTACAAATGTCAGAGATTTTGATGGAGTGCTTGCAGAATTAAACTGAGAAATCTTAACAATTGCGCTGGATTTCAGATTTATAATATAAAATAAATTTATGAAATATTTTTTATAAAACTGAAAAAAGCTTACAAATCTGAGAGAATTTCATAAATGTGCTGGGGTTTTGACTCAACGAAAATGAGAAAATCTTATAAATTTCAGAGATTTTGATGGGGTGTTTGCACGATTAAACTGAGAAATCTTAACAATTTCGCTGGATTTCAGATTTATAATATAAAATAAAAATAAAAATATTCTTATGAATCAGAATTAATATAATGATAAAAATATTTCTGAATCAGAATTAATATAATAATAAAAATATTTCTGAATCAGAATTAATATAATAATAAAAAGAAAATAAAAAAAAATAAACAGAGCGATGATGGTCTGTCTACCATTCCATGGTGGCCCCTTCATTGCCAGTAAATCCTTTACCATGAGGTCCTAAGAGTCCTTTCATTGACGCCTTTTTTTTTTATCGTACAAATTGTCAATGTGGCAGTCTTCATGGTTAAGGCCTCTCCAAAGGCCCACAGGCACCTCATGAGGATTTTTCTTTTGGCGAACATTCTTTCTGAATGTTCCCTGTGTGGATACCCTTCAGTGAGGTCACAAGGTCGAGGAGCTCACATCACCCTACTGTTTATTTTTGAGGGGCTCCAATTTTCAAATTTCATGCACACACCCCCCCCCCAAATCAAACCCCGGAGTGAGTGCAAAACAGCACCCACCATGTTGTTCGACGTGGTGAGGAAGTGTACATGAGATCCCTTGGGGAGCTCCCCAATTTTATTATTAGAAAAATTTGGCATCGTACCTCCCATCGACAATGTGTCTGCCATGGGAATTGAACCACAGGCCTCAGTATCAGAATCCAACGTTCTTAACACTGTATCACAGCCCCATTCTTACAAATACGATGTTCGAAAATTGCTATAATATTACCTAATGCTTCTATGAACTGCAGTGAGATTTTGTATACATTTCTACTGAATAAAATGCAGTGATTTCACGCACGTTTCAGCTAAATAAACTGTAGTGTGGATTTATTTTAATTTTAACTGAATACAACGTGGACATAAAATACAGCCGGATGTAGTGGAAACAGATGTTGACCTAACTGGAAGATCTAAAAATAACCTACCTGGAAATTTCACATTATACCTACTGATCACATACACAAGCAAAATAAACACTAGCCAACAAAAACACGGTTGAAATACAACTTATGAAAGGTAAATACAGATCACTGACTGCAGACAATTACGATACACAAAAAAGAATAGCTGTCTCGTTAGTTTGTTTATACGAGCGTTCAAACGGCACGTAATAACAAACGGGACAAATGTGTAGTTACTCTATCAGAGAGAGATTTACTTGACGGAGTTATCTCGCTTCATGTGTATGATATTTAAACGTGATTCGCTGCTTGAATTTCTTTAAAAATGCTGATTTTCTTGTATTATCTGCGACAAATTTTACCTGACTCGGGTGAATATCAAAATATTTAGCAGCCGCGTTTATTGATTGAAATATTTTTTCTTCACCTGTTTCTACATTTATAGATTAACAGCCCTTTTTTCAAATATTTTTGCAAACCAGTTTCACCAAGCTTACAATTCTGAGTTTGCGTAACAGTTCGAAGGTTACATAAATTTTTATTTTTTTATTTCGATCAATATGATCAAGTCCGTCTTCGATTACTCCATAACAACACTCGAACACGAATCTATGTGAGTAATACCTTTTTCTTCCAACAGTAAATCTGAGATAACCAGTATTATCAACACTACCGACTGGTTTCTTTAATCGACAGTTTCTCATGATACCATCTGTTGATACTGCATAATTTTTAATGGTGGGATGTGTTACAAATTCATTTTGCTTCATTTATACAATAATATTATTTGTCTAAATTGTTATTTTGAAAACCTGGCGAGATAGTCTTCGGCGGTTTTTATAGGAGACTCGATATTTTTTTTTTATCATAATATCGTTTCAGCTCTCTGTATCTTTTACCACCACATTGCACACATAACAGTGTTTCTCCTCTGATTCCAACACCGCATCGTAAACACGGTTTTGGTCCTAGACTTCCACGCCGAAAACTTTGCATATGATAGCCACAGAATTCGTTTACGCATGCGCGGTTACACGGTGTTGTAAATCCTATCATTAACCAATTACATTTTGTTTGCTTGATTCATTATATAGATAATTAAAGTTTAATTAAACACATATTTGCTTTAATTATAATATGGAGGAATTCACGAGATTATTTGCAATTAAGCCTTCTAGAGCTAGATTTGATCTTGACAAACTGTCAAAACCAAAATTTAGTTTTTCGATGCAAGATGACGAACAAGGATATAATTAATCGTATCAACGAAGCCAAGAAGGAATTTCACGACGATGGTGCAGTTCATACGTGGTCAACATTCAGAATCATGAATAATATTGATGGTAGAATGAATGACGAGCGAGCAAGAAACATCATCAACTACCTCGATGATCAGCGATATTTTATTCAGATAAAATTTATTGTGCAGACAGACGACGACGTTTGGATTATTAGTGACAAACGTGATCCTGTCCGCGTGACCGTTGGAAGTAGCATCGTTACGTTGAATAAAAATTCCAAATCGGGTACGCTAACCGGTATTGACAAACCATATTACGAACGAGTGTATCCTGTGACTGCAGTTGTTTATGTGTTATATCAGCTGAATAATAAACCTAGCGCTGATGATCTTGCGCCGATGAAACTGTCAAGGATAAATTGTGTAGCTGAGCGAGTTACAGAACATTTCGCAGCAGTGATACGTGGAAACGGTTTAACGGATTTTCGACGTGAAAAAATAAACACATAGGTAGAAACAGCTAAAGATACCGGAGCATCTATCAGCGACGTTGCTGAACTAGAAAAGCGATTAAGATTTCCGATTACGGTGAAGACATTAACCGGAGAGATTTTATACACGCCGAAATACACAAAAAAATGGATCTCCAAAAATAATCATTGATCATAACGCACACTCATGGACGTCCGAGGTGACGATATTTCCACGAAAGAGAACAATTAAGTTTTACAACGGCGTTATATTTGATTCAATTAAAAATATTAGTAACAGTGACCCTGTATCTGTTTGGCTGTTTCGAAGTTCCGATGATGGAAATTACGATCAGTTTGTAAGGCCTAGCGGAGAAATTTATCGAGCAGAATCACTCCACGAAGAAATAAAAAATCTTGCGTTGAAATACACAAATGATAATGATGTTATCGAACAATTACTGAATAACTGTTTTACCGTTCCATCAGTTGCTGCTCACTTTGCTCAGGAGAAAAATTCATAGAAACCTACAAGATCGGAATTTCTCGTTGATACACAGCTAAGCTGCGTCGAATACGGACACGGCGGATTATGGAATACTAAATATGATTATAGCGACGTTATCTCGGTTGTTATGGTAGCGTGTTATCCTGGAAGTTTTCTTGGATACGGGCAGTGTTCTGAATACTTTAATAGATTTGGTCATCCAACACACGAGATGAAAAGAGTTGCGATAAATGGACTCCTGTCAGATTTTGGTTTGACTGGATTCGCCTACGTTGATTCATTTGAATTTGCACGAGATCTTCATCCGATTGTTTATGTGTGGCTTGGAGGACATTTCTCAGAAAAATACTGGGCTCCTATTGTGTTGTTACGATATATGATTGATGTAAAAATATTAATATCTTTACGTGTAAGTGAAGCGATAATATCGTATCGTCCGCAGAAGCAAGTTCGGTTGCCACAACCAGACGAGTTTGATGTAGAAAGTGATGTCAGGGGAAAATTTCCTAATCTCGACGGTGATGAAGTTGTTAAACTCATTAATAATGTATCTAAATACAGAAAAGAAAATAATGAGAAAATTGCAAAAGATCTCGGCAGAAAAAAAATAGGTAAGTTTACTCAGGGTGGTGCGTATGATCATAAACGAACGTGTACCAGGTTGATCATGGACAATGCAGAACTCGATTTTATAATTGCTGATACAACGGAGAGAAATGTTTATAAGCCGAAATGATGTTTATTGTCTGACAGAACTAAATTAGGTACAGTTGTAAACTATATTGATGGTGAGTCACCACAGCTTACTCATTTAAGATCTTTGATGCTCGCGTACGTTTCAATAAACTTATTATCGATGATAAACAGATTTGTTGATACCGCGGTTAGAGTTGCTACGGATTCATTTTATATAAATAAAAAATATTTGGATTTGCTAGATAAATTACTTGGCACTGGTGAATGGGGATCATGGAGAATAAAACACGATAACATATTTAGTTATTCGGAATCTGCCGACGTTGAAATTATGGATAAATATTACAAGAATAACAATCAAATAGAAGCATCGACAGCGCCATCTGTGTATAATCCTGTGGCCAGACATAAAACCGTTTATCTTGATGGATGTGGAGGTTCTGGTAAAACAACACGTGTGATTGAATTATTCAAGAACACAGACATGGTTGTGCTGACGCCCACACACAGACTCGCCAGAGAAATGACCGAACGAGGGGTAAAATCTCAAACTTATCATAGATTTTTCCGATGGTGCGGAGATGAATGGACTCCATCGCGGATGGGTGAGAAATATATTCCCAAGATTATTATCTGGGATGAAATTTGTACGGTTTCGTTGGATACATTAAAATGTTCTTTGATTCGTTATTGACGAAAAATACTTCTGTGATAATGTGTGGCGATCATGGTCAAAATATTTGTAGATTATTACGAAAAAATAACTGATGATCATAGAGCTATTGATAAACCGCTGAAGAATTTTAAAAAATTAATCAGTCTGCAGTCAGATAGAATACAGTGCGAAATAATGCGTGGAGTAATTCCAGAAACTACGATGAATGATTTTTGGAATTTGTGGAAACCAAATGATTTGATAGCTGCAAGTCGAAAGATAGTTAGAGATACACTGCAAGAGAAATTATTCCTGCGGCACAAGGAAAGATTTTCAAATCTACCTGTACCACTGTGTTATCGACCAGCAGATACTCGACTGCAGAATATTGAAGTTGAAATTCCAGGAACTAATGAGAAACAAAAACTTGTACTTAATGATATTGTCACAGTTCCTGTCAGTGCTGTCACTGGCGCGTTCAGCATGAGTAAAACTCCATGGACATTATGATACTCTATAACGATTCATTCATCACAAGGATGAACTATTTCCGATACAAATATTTGGATTATTGATGATCGGATCGAATGGTCAAATTTAGTTTATCTCGCAGTGTCTCGAGTCAGAAGAATATCTCAACTGCACAGGATTATTATGGATTGCGTAATAACCGAAGAAATCACTGATGATGTATGCGATGAAGTTGTCAAGAAAAAATTATCTGGGTATCGACAATCTGACAAAAAAATTTTAAAAAATAAACGCGATTTTGATCTCGACGTTGAATTTATCATGACGCTGAAACAACGACAGAATAATCACTGTACAAGTTGCAAATGTAATATGTTATAGCAGTATTCGAATGATAATCCAAGACAGTTTACAGTTGATAGAATTAATAGCTGTTTTGGTCACACACGCGAAAATGTGATGCTGACCTGTCTTGAATGTAATCGACGTGGGGGCGCTGAACGCCCTAGTGCCAGTTTACAGAAGTGAACACAGTGGTGATTGTGTGTCTTCAGGAGTTACTTGTAATTGTTCGCGTACAAATCCACGTTGAGGAGCAGTTGAATCTAGTCTGTAGATTGCAGGTTTACCTGTGGATCTAACCACGCTAGAAATTTTATGTGGTCGTGCTCCAGATAGGATCAGTTGCTCTTTTTCTACCCCCTTCGAGTTCACCGGGTTCATATAAATATCTTACAGTTACATTACCTAGTACTGGAGGAGAGGAAGAGTCATGTGGTTGTATTGGCATATGTTTTTTTTTTTTTTGTAATCGCGACGGTGGGTTTTATAGAAGTTGCACGAGTAATTTCACTATTTCACGCAGCTATCACACTTGGTAATCTTGCAACCCATTCGCGAGATCTCGTATCTGCCTGAATTATTTCCTTCGTATACTGGTATCCAAATAATTTCTCAGCAAGTGTTCGATTAAATCTTTCAACAATTGCTTGATCGCGATGGATTGCGGTATGTCCTCGTCTGATTTTGACATTATGTTTTTTCATCAACGACGATACTGCACTAAAAAAATTCTTTGCCAGGATCAACCTGTAATAGTTGTGGCCATCGTAGACCACCTTGTGGTCCGAGTCCTAGTGGATAAATTCGTTCAAACGCAGATGCAACTTCAGTTGCTGTTTTAGTTGATAGTGGTTCTGCTTCTTTATACCTACTTGCAACGTCAACGACAGTTAACGCGTATTTGTACGTGCGTAATTGACGTCTACGTGTTTTAATGGTATCATGAGTTAAAAACAAAATATCTGCTTGATGAACTTCATTGGGAATACTGACATCAGAATGCGCGTACTTAATTTTTTTAGGTGGATGTAGATAGATTTGCCATATTGCCTGTCGTGCTAACCACGCTGCAGCAACAGCACGTGAGACTTTTGCTGCCTCAGCAAGTTTACTAATCGCTGCTTTACCTCTCCAATATCCTCTTGGACTATAATAAACAGATTCCATTATTATGATAATAATCAGTTGATTAATTACCAGCCCGTACCATTAGTTTACCTTTCATCGCAGATTTTACTAGAAAGCTAGCAAGTTTTTCTCTGAGAGATTTATCAGGTATAGAATTTAACGCATGAATCAATTTCACATCTGCGAGGTGCCGTTGTTGTAGATCTTTACTTTTATACGCAACATCATGAACATGACACGCTTAATCAATTGCGTTTATTGCATACTCACCAGGTTTTGGTTGGTCTTTGTTATCGAGTCGGATATCCAGGACCACAGTAATTATAGCCAGGCAGGTGTTTCTCACCAGGGTACTTCGCCCATGGAGTTCCTCGTAATTTATATAGCGCCGTAGCAATATCACCACTGGTTTTTCTTTTCGACGAAATAAATGTAAATTTTTTTTTTGTGCCACATCGTTCACATGTACCTGTAAGAGCACGTTTTTTAGTTTTAGTTGTCACTGTAGTTAATCCACTGGTGGGGGTGGATGCTCTACATCGAACACAATATAGATCCATGATATAAATTATTATGGATATAATTAACTTCTCAGCGACACGAGCGCGTGAGCCAGTTAAACATCATCCAGCGTTATCAAATTCTATAAGGATGATAATAATTGGTCCATCCGGGTCTGGTTAAACACAGTTGCTACTTAATCTGATAATGAGATGGATGAAATGGGATAAGTTGTATCTAGTGGCACCATCTGTAGATGATCAACGATGTTATGAAGTACTTAAAGATTTTAATGAAAACGCAAAATTGTTGGATGAAGATGGTAATGATATTATTGATTTTATCACCGATATTGATGAAGCTCCATCCGTAGATGTCCTCAATGGATTTATTAATAATTTAGCTGTATACGACGATGTTATGCTGGACAGCAATCAAATCCAGCTCGGATATTTTCTCGAGGCAGACATAAAAACACGGACGTGATTTATGTTACCCATCGATACACACAAATGCCTAAAGTGATCAGATATAACTGTTATATTTTATTTGTGTTTAACGGAGTCGATACACATACGTTACGAAACATTCATCAAACTTGGTGTTCAGGGGATATGGACATGATTAAATTCAAAAACTTCTTTGCACAAGCACAAGCTACTCCGTTTGGATTTATAACGATAAATTTGCATGATCCTAGGTCAAGGTGTCGTGTTGGTATCGATAAAATTTTTGGTTGACACTACAGCAGCAGAGACGCTGACGACAACATGTGCGTGTACGCGTCGCAAACGAACACGTCTAAAATTTGAAAAAGATAGTCAGCGCGGGGTAACAAAAAAGTTAATTGGATCTGCTTCCCCTTGTAATGGGAATATACTCGGTTAACGGTTTCGGTTTACGATTATTGACCTTATTTTTCGTAGAACCCTTATTTTTGCAAACGGAGCTCTCTATCAAAGTTGTAGGGTTCAGCTTCTCTGCTGCTAAAACAATTTTCATCCAAGTAATACATACATGTTTGAAAATGACTTTTCTAGTAAAGAAATTCGTTTAGAATTAATGGGATACTTTTTACTATCTTTCTTGTGTAATTGTAATACCACTACTCTAAACCAACCCAAAAATGGAGTAAAATTCTCTAGAAGAGATCCAATGAATAACACAGAAAAAGAACTTAGAATTGCGTTTTAAAAGATTGTGTCATACCTTATCCGATTCACACTCTTTATTTAGAAAAATGATTCTTAAAACGTCTAGAATAACCTTTTCACTTATTAGAACGCTTATCAGTTTGTTAATTTTGTGCAATGCTGTAATTAGAGAAGAGCTGTGTAAGCAGAAACTTTCTTAAATACCAATCACTCTTTTAAATGAGGTAAAAAAATGTAGATAAAAATCTTCACTGAATAGGTACATCAACACATTGTTAACAATATATGATTTATTATTGTTTTATTAAGGCATTAACCCTTTGAAAATATTGTTTTACAAATATGAGTAAATGTCTGTCATATTCAACCTTATTCTTTGATTTTTCTTCATGTGTGTAAAGTAACTAACTTACAAATCAATATGAAGATATAGATTCAATTTTTAATTTCAACTTCATCATTTATTAGTTAGGTTTGATGATAATGAATGTTACTTAATATATCTGTTCGAAAAGATATATGTTTTGTAATCACAATGTCAAAAAAATTTTAATTAAATAAATGACCATCGATCGATTCGTAGAAATACACTAAGCCAAAGCAGTTCCTTCGTTCACAGCTACCTTAATGTGTACATGTGTTGTGAATGGCGTCACAACGAGGCTTGCTTGCAGCAGTCGGCGAAAAGATGGCTGCTGCGGCGCAGTACAGCCGAACGGAGTCTAATAAAATATCGCTAGAAATTCGTACGAAATCGATCGAACAAACACTGATACCTCTTGTAACACAGGTAATGTATTTATTTTGTTAATTACTTGACGTTTCTTAGAATTTAACCATTTTATTTTTAGCAGTCATTCATTCTTTGTCGCCCAGAAGTCATATTCGGTGACCCGCACAATATGATTTTTGACCCCGATAAGCTATCAAATGCAGCAGCATTTTGTTGCTTAATCATCGAATCTGAATTAGAAAGTTTGAAAATAAATCCAGTCTGTGTATTTATTTTGTGCAAGCACCAGTTTCCCTTTTTTATGCACCGTTTTGGTTTGGTCATTCAGTATCAGTCATATTACGGACTGTTTTGATTAAAGTAAAAATATCGTTGCTCCATTGTCACGTTATACGCTAGATGCTGAATTTAGATTACTTTTAAATTTGAATTTAGATTACTTTTAAAGCAATCTGGTTTTGTTAATAAACATGTAAAATAATATATTGCTTATAAAGAAGTTGCAAACGTACTTTTATATATCTATCCCAACATTAATTAGAGACGTACTTTTTATTCATTTGTTTTCTTTTTATTTCCACACTAATTAAAACAAAAATGCAGCGTACAGTTTGCAGTCAGTCTTTCAAAGTTTCAGAATTATTCGTGGTCAGAATTATTTGCTTATTTATTATTCATATTGTTTCCTTTCTTATTGTGAGTTTAATGTACATGTTTGTAAGACTGTAATGTTTATGCATGTAAATGGCATAATTTAGTTTACTGCATGTAAACATGTACACAGTTGATAACTGCAAACGAACATGCATGTCAGTCATGCATTAAGTTCTAGTTCCACTTGAATTGATATATTTCCTCATCTCTGCTTAACTGGACTGTAAGAATATTATTTTTCTTAATTATTTTTTTTGAAATATGTGTAATTTTCACATAGAATGTGGCATTGATAGCAATTAATGGTTGTACCACATGTTACATACACATCATATTGGTTTACTGATAATGCTGACAAAATATTCCTTTAACTACATTGTTTATGTTTGACATAAAATGTTTGATAGCAAGACCTTTGATCTGTACATTTTACTTTAAAGAAATGTAGTATAAGGTTTATTTGCCACTGCACAGTTTGGTAGATGCTGCAGAGCATTATTTAGACTGCCTAAGTGGTTAGAGCATCCGCTTAGGATGCGGGAGGTCACCGTTTTCAAACACCAGCAGATTAATATCAAAGACTTCTAAAATTTGTACCAGCAGCTGCCTCGCTTTGCGCTCAGCATCAAGAGGTTAGTGTTAAGACTGGTTGGCCTGGTGTAAGGATAATGTGACTGGGTGGGACATCATGCTACATGTCTTTGGCATGATGTCCCAGTGCTAGACATCGCTCTAAATTGCCACACTGCATACATCGTAGCGATGTGACTGAAAACTTGTTAAAAGCTACATTAAAAATCCAAATCCCCTACACACACACACACACACACACACACACAGAGAACATTATTTGCATGTGTGGAGGATGTAAGCCCCTGTGTCTGGTTGTTTTATTAATTTTTCATCACATGCATGTCTTTAACACAGGCTATAATATTATAGCGATCAAGGATGTTGTCAGATATGCAGTAGTTCAGCATAGAGGTGTTTGCAAACTGAATTTGTTATAATAAGTACAGTGCTAATTTTAGAGATGAAAAGAATGGATCCCAAAGGTCCTTACCGGGTCAAAAAGTAGGGTAATTTAAAAAAAAGGACAGGTCACAAATATCCTTATCTATTTCTAGTTTATTGAAGAAATGTAAAGACAAATCATTATCACATACATTCATATCATGGATTTGGAAATGAAATTTTCCAATTTTGAATCATTTATTTTAGAGTCAGACTACAGCTCAGTTGTTTTTCTTTTACAGTTTTGTTCACTGTTCAGTGCTCAGTTATGTTAGTGAACATGGGAATTGTGCCAAACCATGCAATCTTTATACTGAATTTCTAATTCATTGTATATAATACAGGAAAACTGAATACTTACGGAAGAAATTAATAATCCATTACCAAAGTGCCTGTGATCATTGTCAGTCTCCACTGTCGCAAGCCTTCCATACTGGGATTTGATTTCCTCATGCTCAAATAATGATTATCCTCGTTAATTAAAAAAAAAATGCAGCTGTGTTTTTATTGAAGATTTCATCTTCTTTACATTTTCTATCAGTGATCATCAACCATGTGCTCTTGATTGGTGCCAAAGTTAATTTAAATAGGTAAGAAATTTCTGTCAGCCATTGAAAGTGATCATCTTATGCTTTAAGCTTTGGTAATTAACACATTCTGTTCAGTAAGCTAGATGTACACTTGAATCAATTGAAAATCTACAGTGACGATTTTCTGTATTTATGTTCCTGAGTCTTGCTTATATTCCATATAAGGACCATAGTGGAACTTTCTTTCTCCAAAGATGGAAAAAATGAAAAAGAATCGTTATTGTATATTGTAAAAGACAGCAAGTAAGACAGTCTCACGATGAGTGAGTCATGACATTTCACTTTACCAGTATTTACATATAAATAGCTTACCTATGCCTATTAAATCTCTCTAGTAGATCGTGGAAAAGGTAAATTTGGAATGTCTTGATTAAATGGTGTCATTTTGGTTATTGTATCCAATGTACACATTTATGAATGTTGGTAAATGTTACGGTCTTGTTTATTTTCATTTGTAATCTTTTATATATATATATATATATATATATATATATATATATATATATATATACATATATATATATATATATATATATATATATATATATCGAGAAGCTGAATTGAAAACTGTTGTCTTTATTACCACTGGTCATTGGCATTGAGGATGACCAGTGGACAGTGGATGTAGCAGTTGTATGGTTGTATTCAGGAATACCCATTCATTTTGCCATTATTTTTTTAATCTTTTCTGCCTTATGCTACCAAACCTACCAGCTCGAAAGGGTCATTGCTCCATTTGAGATCCCGTTTCACAGCATTTTTATTTTCTCCTATACACCCAGACATCAGGATCTTCTGGTGCCATGAATTGAGTAAGACTTTGATGCATGAGACCAAAAACATCAAAGAGAACCTTTGCATATATTTATAATGTTAATGGATGTGAAACACATACTGTGTATACACTAGAGTGTGTTTCAAAATGTGTGAAGGATACCCTGTGCAAATGCTATAGTATGTTTCAAAATATATCTGTGACATCCTTTGGACATTGATAAGGACACATAAAACTTGTACCTTACAACAATAGCAAGAGACATAATCATATACTAGTGTGGGTCAAGGTCATGTTCTTGAGAACCTTAACTTGTGCTGTGTTATTGCCATTTTATTATGATATCATCGTCATAATATTATGCATATCAGGATCAGAAGAGTTCTTCAGCCGGAGGTCTGATCTGTTTACAATTGGACTTGGATATTTTTACCCAAAAAGTCCAGCAGACTTAGTTTGAATTGTATTAAAACAGGTGTATTGATCCATATAGATGAATATAAAGGCAGAAATGAGAAACAAAACAATGGGATGTAACCAGGAAATATATTTTCCATTGACCATTCTTACCAAGTACCATATAGAAATGGGATTGTTATCAAGTTCCATACAAAAATGGATATAACAGAAAAATGTATTTACCATTGTTACCAAGTCCCGTGAAGAAATTTGATGTAACAGGAAAATATATTTACCTTTGTTACCAAGTATGATACAGAAATGCGATGTCTTGTTGAAATATATTTAGCAGTGATACCAAGTACCATACAGAAATGTGATGTAACTGGGAAAGATATTTACCATTGTTACCAAGTACTGTCTAGAAATGGGATGACCCCAGGAAATATATGTACCATTGTTACTGAATACCATACAAGAATGGAATGTAACAGGAAAATATATATATACCATTGTTACCAAGTACCATACAGAAATGGGATGTAATAGGAAAATATATTTACCATTGTTACCAGGTACTGTAACAAAAGTGGGATGATGCAGGAAATATATTTACCATTTTTACAAAGTACCATACAGAAATGAGATGTAACAGAAAATATATTTACCGTTGTTACCAAGTTCCTTACAGATGTGTATGTATACATGTAGATGTTTTGAAGTGTCTTGATGTAGATGTATACATATAGGTGTCTTGAAGTGTCTTGGTATAATGTATACATGTAAGTGTCTTGATGTTGATGTATACATGTAGGTGTCTTCAAGTGTCTTGATGTACATGTATACATGTAGATGTCTTGAAGTGTCTTGATATAATGTATACATGTAGGTGTTTTGAAGTATCTTGATATACATTTATACGTGTAGGTGTCTTGAAGTGTCTTGATAAAATGTATACATGTAAGTGTCTTATGTGTCTTGATGTTGATGTATACATGTAGGTGTCTTGAAGTATCTTGATGTACATGTATACATGTGTCTTGATATACTTGTATACATGTGTCTTGATGTAGACATATACATGTAGATGTCTTGAAGTGTCTTCATATAATGTATACATGTAGGTGTCTTGAAGTATCTTGA